>KN726885.1:3491-17314 GCA_000816745.1 Ancylostoma duodenale
TATATATATATAACATAAAAGTATATATAAAAGTGAGAGTTTGTGTGTTCGTGAGTTTGTGCTTGTGTGTTTGTGTGTTTACATGTATGTTACTTATAGAAATCGCGGAGCATTAACCGATCCGCCCCAAATTTTGCAAATAGACTAGCCAGGGGCTGGCGGAGGTCGAAGGCTACTTTTGACCTGATCTTATCGATCAGTTTGTCGATTGTATAGATTTTATTGATTTTTCGCTGTTTTTGCCTGGAGACTGGCGAGAACATGCCTACCAGGGTTCTTCAATACGCTGAACACGAATATGACAACCATTTCTAGCGGAAGTATCGAGTTATTGATTTTATCGATTTCTTCCCATTTTCGTTCGGGGACAGGCAAGTACATGCCTACGGTGGTTTCTCAGTACGCTGAACACGAATATGATAACCATATTGATTTGCCGATTTTATTGATTTTTCGCCTATTTACAGCATGGGGAGGTGAGGACATGTTTGCTGGGGATCCCCTATATGCTGAGTATAAATACGACAATCATTTTGCACGAAATATCGATTTATTGGTTTCATCGATTTTTCCCATTTTCGTGCTAAGTCGGGAGAAGACATGTCTACTGCGATTCCGCTATACGCGGAAAACGAACATGATGACAGTTTTGCACGAAATACTGCTTTATCGATTCTATTGATTTTTCGCTATTCTACCCTATGGGGCGGTGGGTATACTGGCGTTCATTAATAAGCCGAACATGAATATGACAACCATTGTGCACGAATCATTAATCAGTCTTAACAAATTAACTTTGCTAGCTTTTCGCTTACAGATTGGCGGGAAAGTGTCAGTTGAGCGTCGCTAATGTGCTGATCATCAAGATTATAGGCATTGCATTCTCAGCAGGTCATTAAGAAAAAGGGAATGCGTTTTTGACCTGACTGATTTAGCACTTCGTTCAGTCGAAGCGTGATGAAGGGTTTGATCCGTTACAGTTCTACTGCTAGCTTAAATACTAAGTGCCAATGAAAAAACCTTCGCCTACACCTGCCTGATCATTCACTTGACCTCATACGCAATGGAATTTGCCATCCTAACGCAAAAAAAAAACCAGCTAACATTACGGAAAACATCGCTCAGATGGGTTCTACTTCCTTTCCAATAAAATAAGGACAGCTTCAAGCATGTACAACCGCCAACATTTGAAGGACATTGATGCGCAGGGCCCTAAGTGCGGTCGGATCAGGTGTCCCCCCTCCGGGACTGTCATTAAGTTCCTGTCTGTTGGCTGGCACGTCGTCGCTTCGAAAACAAAGCACGGGAGCTGGGTTCGCGAATGCGATCTGGGGCTGGAATTCATGACACACTAACCACGACTAGCTAGCGTGGTTAGAGCAGGTTTTTTGACTCACGACGTCGGCCAGCCCAAACTTTGGTATGGCTAGCCAAACCAACGTAGCCGGCGCGGCTAGCTTAGCCTTTACCCATGGTTTGCCCACCGGTCTACACAAATCTGCAATTACCGGGCGGACTTTTTTAAGGCTTATCGATAAGGCCGGCACCTGGGAAATACGAGCAATCTCTATCCTCTGGTCACCAACAATTTTAGCAAACGTCACTCGTATTTGTACCCTGTTTTGACCCGGTTTTTATCTTCCTATCAAACCTATGACGGGCACTCCAGAATCAGAACTATGACTTTTTGTTCACAAAATTCCTTTTCGAAAGCGATTTTATAAGATAAGGGTGTTCTAAGTAGAAAATTCATCAAAAAGAAAGGGTGAAACTAGACACCTCAGCAAATTGGTTCCGCCGGCAATGAAACCGTGTGAGTTTTTGCGTGTTTTTATGAGTTCTCTCTGCTTCCTTTGGGATAAATCAATTGTTTGTAATCTCCATTTGATGCAATAACCGGTTACTGCTCCTCTGATTCTATTCTTTTGAACGCAAGGTTTTATAGTGCTTACAAAATAGATTCACATTTGCTTCTGAGTCCACTTTGACTATAGTATTAGGTTGGTCCGAAAGTTTTGCACAAAGATATTTTTTAGGATCTAGAATTCCATAGACTTTGAATCAAAATGCCACTACATGTGAACTGTAGGATACACCTGGCTGCTTCCGTACAATAATCTCCAGACATCTCGAAGCGCTCGGTTACTGACGGGTTGGGTCGCTCACAAACTGAGTGTCCTGCAAGACTGAGTGTGTGCCAGTTTTTGCGGCCGCGTCCACACCGGAGGAACTTTCTCAGCCAGCTCATTATTGGAGGTGAGAGTTGGGTATTGTAGATTAACCATACACGAGAGAAAAGTTGACTCCCGCGTGGCGAACCACCTCCAAAACAGCCAAAATGAGAAGTGCACGAAAGAGGGTTTTTCTGTGTTGTTGGTGGATTTCCGAGGGAATCTACTCTTTTTAGATACAGAAATTGGCACACAAAACTCGCCTGGAGCGGGGAAAAATTGACCATGCTGCTCCACTTCATGACAACGCCCGACCTCACGTGGCAAGACTTACTCGTCAAAAAATGCTGAACTAGGTTGGGAAGTTCTACCACATCCCGCTTATTCTCCTGACTTATCCTCGTCTGAACACCACTTGTTCGGTGCCCTGAAGCTGCATCTACAAGAAAAGAAATTCTATGATCGGACCAAAGCGAAAAGTGAGATTTCAAACTTCTTAGACTCGCAGCTGCCAGAGTTGTTGACTTCTGGAGCTGATGCTCTAATGAAGCGTTGGCCATACCTCATGGACCATGAAGGTAATTATTTCGCTGACTGATATCTATTCACAATAAACATAACATTCTTCGGAAAAAGTATGAAATCAGGTGCAAGACTTTGGACCAATCTAATACTAGACTCAGAAACGGCGTCACAGTTATTTCGTTCGTTTGCTTTTTTTTTCTTTTTCCAGGTTTTGGAGAGCACGTCTCAACTGTTGACAACGATGAGTTTTTAATTAGATGACTACCTGTTCGAAACACTTATTTTTTAACACTGTAATTTGTTTTCATTTAGCCAGTCCTTAATTTACCGCTCTAGTGCTCTGTTGGCACTCTTTTCAAGTTTGTGCAAGATTAAAGACCTCTCACACTTGTTCGACCTATGATGGAAGGTTTTCTCTGTTCCTTCTTCCTTTTTACAGGCCCAGACGAATTGCGAGTTCAGAGAAATGGTTAAAGATGTCATCAGGAGAGAACAAGTTGAAACAAACTACAAAATGGAGAAACAAAATAAGTGTTTCCAACAAATAATCATCCGAATAATAATTCATAATCATGGCACAAGAGTTCTCCGAAACCTGCAGAAAAGAAACGAAAAGGATCACCCTCCTGTTTCTGGATCTAATACAACTAAAATAAAATCACGTAAAAATGATTGAAAAGCAGCATCCGGACATTAAAAAGAAGAATACAAACATATCAAATTGATTCTTGCGAAGAAAAAAGTCAAGAAAACGGATAGAAAACACCGCGAAGACTCACTTGATGCGAATTTCGCGCGTTTTTTTTTTCGGGTGAAGCCTTTCTGAGAATATTGAACCTCTCCACTCTTGGTATCCGTCGAGCGTCCATAAACGCTAAAACAAGTTCGAGCGCGTTCTAGAACTCGTAGTGGTTGCAAAATAAGAGCTGTGACCGCTTTTCGGAATACTGCTCAGACAATAACTGCGTGCGATCGGACACCGTTCACGACCATGGCACGTTGAAAGGACGCCGCTAGCTGATTTGAAGCATGCCGATCGCGCAGCATCAGCATGGAAACTTCTCCATTAACCAAGCGTACGGTCTGCGCTCCCATACTATCACATACTATCAGTGTGCGATCAGCATGAACGGTGTCTAATGGCACGCTTGACGACTAATGCGCGCGCGCCGCACGCTGTTATTGCCTGGGTGTAATCCGTCGAGCACGTAGGCGTACACAGAACACCCTTAGCTAGCCGACATCACGCCTAAAAGCTTCGTGAATCACTCCGCTGCCAAATCCAAGGCTGGACTAGCCGTGTGATTGGCTCGCCCAAACCGCGGCTACGGTTTATGCGCGCGGTCATGAATCCCAGCCCGGATTTCTTCGCAGGTAAGTCATGATTCTTTGTATTCATTCCACATTTATGTGCTCACAGTGTGCGACACTACTAGCCGTTCAATTCGTATTGGGTGTTGCCTTTACCATAAGGACACGGAATTTGTGAATAAAAGACGACCTATGCTTGCTCATGATAACACCCAGCAACGTATTACAAAACTCGTGGTACAAAAGCTGATTGAGCTGCGTTACGAAACTCTGCTACGTCCAGCATAGTCGCCATGTCTCTCGCCTACTCACTTCTTCGAGCACCTCCGCATCTTCCTAGACAAGAAATGCATCAGTGAGGAAGCCCATGCAGAAATTGCCTTTGACGAATTCCTTGATTCCAAACTTCAGAATTCTAGATTCCACAACTTCAGAATTCTAAGCAACCGAGGTAAATGAAGTTATTTCTTGTTGGCTTACCTCAAGCCAAGAAAAGCCGCTTCGAAGGTACCGGTTGAAATCCTGCATTAATTTATGAACAACCTCATAATTCAGCAGCTTTGCTCTTTCTCCACCCTTTCATTCTCGATCCCTCAAACGCGTTTCCCGCAAAGATTCCACTCTTCATACAAAAGAAAATCGACAAAGTCAATAAGTTGATACTGACGTGCGAAATAATTGTCATAATCGTTTTTGGCTTATCAAATAGCTCCACCGGGCACGTTCTCACTTGTCCCTGAGCGAAGATGCGATCGATCTTCTAGCAGGGAGAAAGCAGTTGTTCCAAAGGAAATTCGCGGGCTACGGCGAAACACTTGGAAATATAGGAGTGGTGTGCCATCATAGTGGAAACCCACCGAAACAACACTTCGTTCCCTTCTGGTTAGTTCCTGAACGGTTACAGGTAAGCAGAGCAACTTGTTGACTTGCATTTCACCAACTTCATCATCGTAATTTGACCCAAAAATCAAGTAGTGGAAATCCTTAAAACCACAAAAATCCACGATAAAAATATGTAACAATCAGTTGATAGAGGAAGGATGAGCAAACTAACTTCGCGAACGCACTGAGGAGTGCGATCTGCGTAGTAAGCGGACAACTGCACAAAATCCGGAACATCATCGACTGTGAGTTGGTTCGGCAAAGCAGTTAACATTTTCAACGCCTCTCCTCTAAAATTACTACTTCAACAAGCAAGATTACAACTTCTGCATAAAACAGAAAACATAGAAGGGATGAATCAATTGACTAAACCACTAAATTCCTTAGTTAGAGGCAGCACCCGCTGAAATCTTCGTGTTTGTGATTTTCCCAGAATTTGGGGCTTCGAGAGACCTAGAGCTCATATACAACAGTGAAATAGCGCAAAACACACAAGAAATTCAAGAAATCGGGATGCTGTTTCCTGTGCGAGCAGGTGCGCTCCGTTTGACACTCGTGGGTCCGTCATACGGAAATCTGTCACAGCGCAAAATAAGCAAGATTCTGAACCCAACTCATAGGTGGAGTACCCTGAGTGTCGTGTCGTGCTCACCCAACCTTCACTTTTAGCCGAGCCAGGGGTGGGGGAACCTTCACTTTTCCGCTCAACATTTCTAAGGACGCAGAAGCGCTAAGTCGAAGCTCGGCTAAGTTAGGATAGAGGAGATGTAGTGGTATGTGAATATGTGCAAAAGTGTTAGTGGATTTTAAAAAACCGAGTAGAGAAATGAAGTTTAAAATTTTTCATTTTTTCCGACTTTTGGGACGAATTTTCAGGAAAACAGGTGCGCGCTCCACGGATCTGTGATAAAGTAGCAACAGGTGAGTTGAAAAATGTAGATGTTTGGAGCAGATCCCCTATCTGACTCGATACTGGCGTGGGAAAATACGGAAAAATAGGTGCATGGCAAGTTTGGGTCCGCGCCGCGACCTGCCACGCGCCAGGTATTGATCTTTTCTCAAATGCCCGGTTGCCTGGTATGTGGGGAGGGTTTTCTCTATCGAACCGTATAGAACACTCATATATCCTTTCGCTTCCTCATCCCACAATGTTTTCCAAACACCCGGAATTTTGAACTTTCAGCCGATTTTTTCAGGGTTGGTTGAAATCGTTTTTCATATGCACGGTTGTCTGCGTAATCAGTTTATTATTATTTGTTTATTTGATGGCGTAAGCAAAGCTCACGCAGTGGACAATACATAATTCATCAACGCGTGTAAAATATAATATACATAGTAGAGACTTAGAGAATATACAAGTATAGTTTTGACTGTGGTCAATTTCTTGAATGCAGGGAGCGACATCCGAAGAATATCATTGCTGAGAAATTTGTTAAGTTCTGCTGTGACCCGAATCGCGAAGCTTTTGAGCCTGATCTGTGTTCTAGCAACCGAAGCCTTCAGTTTTATGCTTCCCCCTCTGATCTTGAACTTCATCAAAGTGAAAAAGTCACTTGAATTGATGTTGGATCTCCCAGTAAGTATTTTGAAGGCCATGACCAGGTCACTCTTTTTCCTCCTACTGTACAGGCTGGGTAGATTAAATTGTTTCCCTCTTTGTTTTCCATCAGGGATATGTTTGTAATCAAGACCACTACAGCGCAGAACAAGCTTGCGAGTGAAATTGTTCTGGACACTCTCTAAGAGAATTACATCTTTCTTTTTATGAGAGGAAACAGTTGTGTTGCATTCAACGATTGGGCGCACATATGTCTTGTAAGCCTTTAACCCATTGACGACCGCGCGCATTTTTGCGTGTCTGGCGCGTGGGACCAACGCCCCTTTCCACAGCGCGGCGCCCGCATAGTTTCGCGCTGTTACGACCAAATAATTTAGCGCAAGATAGATAGTTTTGCAGAAATGATTTGAATTCTTATTCAGGAAGGTTACTAGTGTCATATGACCAGAAAACCGGAGAATCTGAACGCTTCTCACTTCGTTTAGGGCCGAAGGAATTTTGTAAAAGGTATTTTGAGAGCTATAAGGAGGTCTCTCAAGAGTATACGCTTTCGTATGGCCCTAGCCTGACAAATAGGGAAGTGCAAGTTGTAGCGGACCTGTTACTGTATAGAAAATATAGCTTTAGCACAGATTATTCTCATCCAGTACACAAGAAATGTAATTCAGTCTCCCTCGATTTTGAATTCCCATCTCTTTCATGACATTTGCTAGAATAAAAAAGGAATTTTTCTTGAACCACAGTGATTTGAGACATTGTTTGGATGTGTTGTAGTCAATTCATATGGGAATACGGCGGAAAATTTCGCAAATAAGGTTCAGTAGTTAATTAAAGGAGCGCGGCTCACCGGTGAGCAGCGCGGTCCCACGCGGGCAAAAAAGCGCGGCTCACCGGTGAGCCACGCGGTCGTCAATGGGTTAAAAGTACATGAGGGTTCTTTGTGCGGAGTGCTTTGAATGAAGTGTATATCTTGAAGTTGGCTTTTGAGACCAAGGCTTTGCAATGATTTCTGGAACATAATTTGTCATTTACCAGTATGCTTAGGTCTTTTGTTTCTCCAACACACTTTAGTGTCATGCCATTGATACTGTAACAAGTATTTACTCGACCTAGGTGTTTCCCTACTTTACTGCTTATTTGCGGGACCACTGTCTTATCGGTTGCAAGAGGTAATTCCCAAAGATTTGCCCATTCCATAACAAAATCAATTGCATCTTGAAGTTCTTCTTTGTTTTCTTCTTTTTCAATGGTCTTATACATATATCTTAACATCGTCCGCATACATTTGACATGTAACTCCAAACCTGGGAATTTTATCAGGCAAGTCAAATGTGTATATCAGAAACAAAATCGGTGAAAGTACACCACCTTGAGGGACGCCACTATATGTTTGATACAATGAAGAGAATGATTGCTCTACCCGTACTTGATATCTGCGGTCATGAAGAAAGTCCTAAATCCAACCGATCAATCTAGGGTGGAGGCCAACAATTTTTAATTTGTTGACAAGTTTATCGATAGGGACTTTATCAAAGGCTTTGGCGAAATCAAAGTACACTGCATGAGTTACTTTTTTAGTATCTAGAGCCTAACCCAGTCGTTAACTGAAGAAAGCATGGCTGTCTCAGTAGACCTTTCTTTCCAAAATCCGTGTTGGTTTTTAGGAACGATGCTATGTCGATCGAGATGCTCAACAATAAATTTTTAACTTTTTTTTTCAAAAGTTCTAGCGAATATTGAGGTAATGCTTACTGGTCGAAAGTTCTCTGGGTTGCTCAATGGTAGTTTTTTAGGTATTGGCGTGATGAAAGAGCTTTTCCATCTTAGAGAAACTTCTGATTTCATGTAGAACAGGTTAAACAAATGTCCAAGCGGGTATCCAATTTGAGGTAGTACGTTTTTGATGAATTTCACAGGGATGAAATCGGGAGACAATGAGCTGGATTTTGACCATTTCGAAATCAGGTCTATGACCTGTTCTTTGCAAAAGCAGATAGTTGACTCCATGATGGGAGCAACGGAAACGGGTTCTGTCTCCTCTACAGTGGAGATGGGATATTAAAACATTTCTGAAACTGTAGCGCAAGAGCTTCAGCCTTATTCTGGTCATCAAATAGTATCTCACTATCGTTATTAATTAGAGCAGGAATCGTATTTCTATCTTTTACACGGTTACCGATGTAAGAAAAAAGCTCAGTAGGGTTCTCGGATTCTATAATTTTCTTTTCAAGATGTTCGTTGTATTGTTTAAGCTTCTTATCTAGTTTAGGGCTAAACTTGTTGAATTCGGACCAGTTTTGAGCACCACCATTTGAAACAGCAATATTCCAGTTCACTATGCTACGCCGACTGCATAGGACTCGGAGCTGGAATTTGCGAGAGAAGCTCTGCCGACCATTAGGTGATTACGTTTCAACGGGCGTGCTCACCTAGCCTGGCGAAATAGTGCACTGGATGTGGAGACGCAGAGACTTTGGGTGAGCACACCCGTTGTAGCGCACTCACCCAAACCGCGGCACAGCTCTACGCACAAATCCCAGCTCCGAGTCATATAGTACTCCATGCATCATAGAGAGCTGATTACGCAGACAACCGCGCATCTGAAAACCGATTTCAACAACGCCCGAAAAAAATATATTGAAAGTTCAGAATTCCGGATGTTTTTGAAAAAAAATGGCGGGATGAAGGAGCTACCGAATATAAGAGTGTAGTATACGGGTCGATAGAGAGAACCCTCCCCACATACCAGGCAACCGCGCACTTGAGAAAAGATCCTGGCGCGTGGCAGGCCGCAGCGCGGACCCCCAACCCTGCCATGCACCTATTTTCTTCCGGGTATTCCCACGCCAATATCGAGTCAGGTAGGGGATCTGCTTCAAACCGCTCCATATTTTTCAACTTACCTGTTTTTGCTTACTACCGATTATATCACAGATCCGTGGATCGCGCCCCTGTTTTCCTGAAAATTCGTCCCAAAAATCGGAAGAAATGAAAAATTTTAAACTTCATTTCTCTGCTTCTTTTTTTTACATCCGCTACCGCTTTTGCACATATTCACGTACTGCTACATCTCCTCTATCCTACCTTAGCCGAGCTTCGACTCAGCTCTTCTGTGTCCTGAGAAATGTTGGGCGGAAAATCCAAGAAATCTTTGATTTTCACGAGGAAAATTTTCACTCAGTTTTCCGGTCAGCGGTCAATTCCAGATAGTACTCTTTCCGTCATATCCTCGTACAGGCGGCCTTCCTCCCGGCTCCTCTGTATCTTCAGAAATCGTGTGCAGAACGTCACAGCTCGTGAAAAATCAGCAAACTTTATTAACCCAAAAACGGCAAAAAATGACAAAAACGTCCCCCCCCCCCTCGTCGACGCCCACGATTTGGTAGGCAACCTTCACTTTCAGACCTCTGATTTTAATGTTCAACCTTCACTTTTGAAGACCCATGCTCACCACTATTCCACCTATGACCCAACAAGATTGTCTGACATCATGCAAAATACAAGAACGAACAACATAAGTAAAGCGAGTTTGGGGGCGCCGTCATACCGATTGGTTGGTCACCATAAAAAGCGGCGGGCCATAAGCCAGCAAGCGGCAGCCGTTTAACCTGGCAAGTGGCAACCCGCGGCATGTGTGCGCTGGCGCATGAAAGGTAGCTGTGTTCGCACAAGGCAGGTGTGTTCACGACTTCAGTTTGGATTTCTTGGAAAGTAACGTCTTCGGACACTTACCATCCGCACGCGCAGCATCAGGCCACTTTTTCTTCCTAAACTTGGGAAGGAACAGCCGAAAATGGTTGAAAAGATGCCCTTATTCATCCTAGCACCTGATTAGTCATTTCATGTCAAAGACAAACTGTTTTCCTTGGCAAGAATCTGGAACAGGGACTTTCTACACACTGTCGTACCAAGGCCTAACGCGCGCGAGTGGTAGGCGTCCGATAATCGGAAGGTAAGTCAAATTCCTTAAGTTCGTTGAACACTGGTGACCTGCTGACAATGCGTGTCACTATTTGCTGTTTAACTCGAAATCGAGGATTTCGACGGGTGCTTCCTTTGAAACAACGGCGACATGCAAGCCAAACGAGTGAATATAGTATAGTATGAAGTCTTCTACTGAGTTTTATTGAGAGTATGGCTCTCTTTCCCTCGATTCGCCTCATGTTATGCGGCAGTGATTCCACTGCTTCAAACGGTTACCAGAATTTCGGAAAAAGAATGGCTTTACACTGTTCAATTCCGTAGACCTAAGCTTTCCCTAGAAGGAAACGAAACAGCATAGAATGCAGACAAACTGAAGAATAATTCACCCACCTGTGTTCTAAACCGACTTGAAGAAGCTGATCCCTTGCATTAATGACGAGCACCAATGCCATATAGAAAATAAGGAACGGATCACCCTACAATGAAAAAGCGAGCAAACATATGGAGTTTCAATGGAACGTAGTCTCCAAAAGCTCCGTATTTTTAACTTTCACTACCTTCTCTATATACAATTCCCACAATGCTTTGCACACTCCATCGTCTACACTACCAGCCAGAATTGTGGAAAACCATAGGCTCGCATAGCAATAAGGAGAGTATTTAAGAGAATCCAAGTGGGAACTGAATAAAAAAACATTCAGAAACCGAAAAATAATGAATCCAATAGGATTACCTGATCTGAGGATCATGATATTGCAGCAAAAGACGAAACAGGTCATAAATTTGAGCACTCTCCTTTGTCTCCCTTTAAATAAAAGCTTTGAATGTTGCCTGAAACCCAGTAAATGGCAAACAGTATGATGAAACGTCACAAACTTCGGAATGTATTTGGTAGTAAACGCAAAAAAGACATTGAAAAGGTGCTCTGGAGGAAGATCGAACTTGAGGATTTTTTCCAACACCTGCAACAAGGAAATATGGCAAATAAACATAAACAATACTTGGCTCATTTCAAATGTATCACAGAGTCCAATAGTACTTACAACAATCCACCCGCTATCCTTTTTGTAATCCACATTTCTCTTCTTACAATAAAGTGTCATAAACGATTCAAGCTCCGGAACAGACTTTTTGTTATCCAACAATTTAGCCAACCTCCGGCAGTCTGGAAATATTTCAGTAAAGCAGCACATTCAGAGCTCATCGCTCTACAGTTTTCATTTGGTTAAGAATACGCAAATGATAAGGGTAGAAGGCTGTTACTACGCATAGATATTCGAAACAACAACAGGGAAAAATTGGAATTTTCGCCACTATAACAGAAATTTGAGAAGCTGACATTTTACATGTATACAGCACGAAAACTTTAGCAAAAACGAAACTCCAATTCCTCGAATATATCACGAAGAAGAATTCGAACATCGATGCCGTCTTACAAAATCTACCCAAAAGATATGATATTAGGGTAACAAACTGAAAATGCGCACTTTTGCATGAAACAAAGTTTTTTCTGAGAACGATACTACGGCATCTAAATCCGAAATTTATTCAAGATTAGTATCAATGACCCTTCGACTTCTTCCAGGCAGACAGTGACGCGCCGTAGGTGGTGGAATAGTTGCTCAGACACTCGCACCGTGTGAGCGGTCCGCGACGTGGCCGTGAGCGGGACTCGCAAAGCCGGGTCGCACGGTCATCGCGTCCCGCTGGCACGGTACCCGAGGGCCGCTGGCACGGCACCTGAGGGCCGCTCGCACGGTGAGGTCTGATTATCGATTACGCTGATTGCTGTTATGGTAATTAAGGAGTAATATGTTGTCAACAGTGTTTGGGATCACTAATTTATTAAGTCAATTCTTTAAGATTTACATTAGAAAGCCAGCGATGTTAGAAAATGAAAACTAACTCTTCCATGCGTAAGGCAGGATAACGAAAGAGAATGAAAGGTCTTCAGAAATACATACGAACATTATGTATGGTATTTCAACGTTGAATTCTCATATAAGACCTAAACTTAACATGATAGGTAAGTTACGCTCGAAAACACTACTTTAAACACCTCATGTGGGAAAATAAGACATTCATCCAATAACTATTTCACGAGATATAAACATTAACAGCAGAAAACATTTACAACCTCTGTAAAAAACCACACATAATCGTAGTTGATGAACTGCATCGGAATGAAGTTTGAGAATGTTGTAAAAGTATTTCGGTCGATTTCGATTAAATCGTAAATCGTAAAAAATTGGCGAAAAATGGCCGTAAATCGTAATTACGCACATCTCTGATACCGTGTCTACAGTGCACCTACCGTGACCCTACAAAAACGGAGTTACGGTACAAAATTGATACGATATTCGTGTCCAGCACCTCAGATAACCCTCTAGCCGAAGTTTGGGTGAAAAAAAATTCTCGAAATTTTGGGGCAGAACTAGCCGAATAGTGCCGAAAAGCAGACAGTAGGAAAACATACACAATTATTGTCGCCTTTGAAAGAGATATATGAACCTACGTCTTGTCTCACGGGAGAAGAAGAGTACCTGATGAGCAATTTTCTAATGGGAAATTGCTTGGTCTTATCTGATTTGACCACAATGAGAACCTTTGCCCCATTCTGATTCAAAATTCCGAAATTTGCTATCCAAGACCCGTAAAACTGAAAACAGAAGCTCATAGGTGGTTGTAAAACGTAAGCTGTGAAATGGAGAATGGAAAACTGCGACCCCTTCGAAGCGGACGGCTTGCATCGAACGTCTGGGAAAGTGAAGGTGGCAGCTTCCACGTCTAGGTACATCTCCACTAGTGATCTCATGCCAACATCAATCGTCCACTCTTCATTCCTCACCACTGTATTACAAATCTCAAACCGCATAAACTTGACACCGTACTCAGAGAGCGCGCACGGCGGGACCAGCGTGCGCGCAGCCTGGCTCGCCCTTTAATTTGTCGTTGGTGATTGTGCTTGCGCAGTCAACTTGTGACGGTGAAAGAAGCTGTGGCAAAACTCAGACGACTCTTCGAGCAAATGATGGATCTCTAGGGATATGTTCAACACAAGTCCATGGGCTCAAAAAACTATCCATGAGTTCTTCCTTGACGAGAAACTAGTTGATTTTGCCATTCGAGCCTACATCGGGTTACACTCCAACGATGTTACTTGTACGGTTTTCCCGGTGCAAATCGGGATACGGAAGTATACTTCTTCGTGGACAACTCCGACCTTGTGTATGTTTTGCTTCTTTTGCTGTCGCAATTACTGCACGAGGAGTGTAGTGGACTGCCAACTTATTCTTTAGCGTTTTCATGTGTACAAGAAGGAGCTGAGGTAGCTGTATTCTTTCAGGTTGATTTGTATCCACTTACGCGCATGAGGTGATGAAGCTGTAAGATGGACATTGCTTGCATTGTTTTTTTCTCCTTTTATCACTTCCTTTTTATATGCGGCTTAA
>KN726885.1:23452-34699 GCA_000816745.1 Ancylostoma duodenale
TCAGACAATTTTTCGGAAGGACCGCAGCAGATTTTCGGAAGGACCGCAGCAGAAAACCGGAAGAACCGACAGGTGACCTGCGGTTCTTCCGGTTTCCTGCTGCATTTCTTCCGAATAGCTGCTGCGGTCCTTCCGAAAAGCTGCTGCGGTCTTTCCGAATGGCTACGGGGATGTGCGTGCCAGCTCCTGAGAAGTGCGTTACGAATCCAGTTCACTCCCGTGGGATCACCACGCGGCCGGCGATACCCACAGGCAAAAATGACACCATTGCTGAGAGTCAGTGGCTTTACGGTCAGATATACTCATAAAGCCAATCTCCAATCTGAAGTACGAAAACACTAGATTTTTGTTGGTCGCAACAAAACTGAGCTCCGTACATAAGAAGGGTTTGATAACGTTGATAACGCTCACTCTCTCCTGCATTCTGCTGCGGTCCTTTCGGTTTTCTGCTGCGGTCCTTCTGCACTCGGAAGAATCAGCAGAAAACCGGAAGGACCGCAGCAGAAAGCATTCTGCTGCGGTCTTTCCGGTTTCCTGCTGCGGTCCTTCCGAATCGTTCTCCATACAAATCTATTCTGCTGCGGTCCTTCCGAACCACTTCAGCGAGATTCGGAAGGACAGCAGCAGAAAACATTCTGCTGCGGTCCTTCCGGTTTCCTGCTGCGGTCCTTCCGAATCGTTCTCCATACAAATCTATTCTGCTGCGGTCCTTCCGAACCACTTCAGCGAGATTTTTCGGAAGGACCGCAGCAGAAAACATTCTGCTGCGGTCTTTCCGGTTTCCTGCTGCGGTCCTTCCGAATCGTTCTCCATACAAATCTATTCTGCTGCGGTCCTTCCGAACCACTTCAGCGAGATTCGGAAGGACCGCAGCAGATTGCAAAAATTTTTATCTCTGTTTCTCTCGCTTCTTAACCACATGAGCGCGATCTCTTTCTGCTGCGGTCCTTCCGACGTTTTGTCTGAGATGGTGCCCCTAATTTTTCCACTTTTCAAACAGAAATACGATCGAATAGAGTTTTCGGACACGCTGAATTAGAGATAACAACGGTTTTTGTCAGGGATGTCTGCGGGAGCAGATATCGGTATTTTTGGGGTGCCAGCATATTTATGATACGCACTGTAGTCACAACGGAGCACTGCATGCCTCGCTGTCTATTGCTTCAACCGTTTTGTAAATAGTAGTTATTTCAGCTCATGTGCTTAGATAAAACAGCTGAATTTCCAAATTTTGGTCCAAAGTTCTTCTAGCGATAAAAGTCATGCAACTGGATTTCATTATCTGTGTGTGGTACCCCGTACTGAACTGGTGAACATCCCTAAGAACAGCTACTACTCGTTCTTGCTATTTTCTGTACGAGTTTACACTGGCGATTTGTTTCCAAAATTATAAGATAAATTTACGACTACATTGGTTGCGAATTTTCTTCAGTTTGTGTTCTTAACAGGTATTGATTCACCGAAGGTTAACATTCGAGGCTTTCAATGTTCCCTCAATTTAATAAAGGGGAATTTTTGGTCAGATTTGATCTAGTTCGAGTTCGATAGTGGGGTCGCTGAAGCACAACAGTGCCCATCATCGTGGCTCTTCTATTCACTTTTACACATGCACTTACTTGCCATCCATGCACGCTTTTGTAGATTATGACTGAAATTTTTGAAAGCTGTCATTTTACGTTTTTTTAAACACAAAATGGTGACACTTCACTACTCCATCCTTTTCTGTTACATGAAAGTCAAAAAATGACATTCGTCGACTTTGATGGAAACGGTTTACTCCCTTCTGGCGGGAAAAATAGGGGAAACACTATAGTTGAGCCGCCAGTTGCACGTGGACGCCAGTTATAGGGAAGGAATTGGAACTGTGAGTGCGTTAAGAACTCAGCTGCAACGTGCATCCTAACTCAAGTCAATTGCAGAAACTCGGGCGCAGATCCCCAATATCGCGGATTGAGGACACACATACGAGCCACTATACTGCTCACTCGAGGATTATGTGTTATGTGTGATCGTTTTTCAGTTTCAGAACAAAATGCCGTCTCCCGATGCACCGGCAGTAACGTTCGGACTCTGAAAATGTACATCCTGTGGTGTTGAGATCATGGCGTGGTCAAGCTTCCTGTTTGTCTGGGGGTAGGTTGCTAGCAATGATATCAGTGCGGTTACTCTGAAGAAACCAAATACCTTCATTAATTCTCTACCACAGATCACTATACGAATTCAAATTTTCCGCTGTATAATGAATCCTATGAAAACTCTGATGCAATAAACATCTTCACAACCAATGACTAGAGCAAACTAAAAAGCAGAGTCTAGAATGATACATATCTAACTATCACTTGTCATCGACCAAGTGGATATGATTAGCATTTCAGAAAAAAAAACCGGAACTGTATTACCAGAATTACTTTCTCAATTATGGGAGATGCGCTTATTCTAAGTGTAGAAGAACAATTTATCTTGGTATCTCAGTAGGATGCTTTCGAGAGCCTAATTTATACTGATAAAACAAATTAACCTGCTTTCATCTGAAGGATCAGGCAAGTAAAGCCAAAATACATGGAAGAAGTACATGATTCACAGCAGAATATGAGCACAATCAGACCCGGATACTTAGTGAAACAATTGCTACTCAAACGTTTCCCAGTTATTCTTTGACCTAGCACCAACATCAAATTTCTCTTCAGGGAGTGTTGGTGTTTTGAAAGGATCAAAAAACGGATCCATCGCTGAGGTGCAGAACGTGGAGCGACTAAAACAAGAAGTCATACTGATTTTTTTTCAAAACTGCGTGGTGAATACACAAAGTTTTGTATAATAACAGACCCTACAGGAAGAGTTGCCAAGGAACAGACAGGCTCCAGCGGGAGATTCGCGGCTGGAACTGCAGAACGTGCAGCTGAGGAAGATATCGACGGAATGAATGGATCACTTGTGCTCACAATCTGCAAATTAAATAATGAAGGAAAAGCAAGATGCAAACCACAGCTCGTAAGCTCACATTACTCAGTGGAGGAGGATTCTCGATGGGAGTGTCAAAGTCGATCAAATTCGCAACTGGTACATTAGAGGGCTCTTCTGGACGCGGTGAAGACCCGCAGGATGAGTCACTATCAGCCTGAAACAGCTATTTGCGTGGAACAATACCACTGTCAATCAAACCTCCTGATCCTCTTTGATTTATATTTAACATAAGTAATACCTCATATCCACTCGCACTTTCTCCCCCATTTCTCGCTGAACTATCCCTCACCCAAGGTTCATGCCACTGGACGTTGTCGAATGACATCGGCTCGAACCCACTTCCTTTAGACGACTTTTTTATTGACCAGTTCTTTGGTTTTCTAATCTCCTTCGAAGTTAGCTTGTTGAGTTTCACGCCGATCTGCAAATACTACATCATGCTTCAGATACAAATGGAGGTAGATACCCAACTCTATTCCCTTTTCGACGTAATTAGTACTTCTTCAAACAATGAGATTCCACCCAATCGCAAGTGCGCCTTCTATGTTTTTAGACGGAATATTCTTCTTTAAAGAATTACATTTCGCCCCCACCTCACCATCCTCAAAGGTTTGCAACGAAGTTGAATTGGAATATTTTAAAGTCTAACGCGGCAAGCACATCATAACAGTGTGTCAGCTTTTCGATGGTGTTAAAAGTACTGAAAACAGGAACCTTATAATGCTGATGATCAGCCCACCGCTTAATCCCGTGAAAGTGTTTACCGTACTTGACTGCCGAGAAAACACGAAGAACAACGGTTGAATACTGTTATGTACAGACGGCATTATAGATAAAACTTCTGGATATTGCTTGACGAGCGAGAAGACTGAAGCGCAGGTACCTCCGGGAGAAGTACAGTCTGCTAGCTCACAGAGGGCGCCTTATCCGACTTTGTCCGCAATTACGACTTCATCACGTTTTCGGCTAACTGATCTAATCTTTGCACTTTTTGATATGCATGTGGTGTGGTTCCTTCCATTCTGATGTCTCCCTACTGCCATTCGCTAAAATATCCTCCCAGACGCATTGTGCGAGCAAAATCGTAATTGCAGACAAAGCCGAATTAGGCGCCTTCTGGGAGGTAACAGACCATAATCGTTGCCGCACGGAGCTAAACGGTCACGTAGGACAAAAAAAAAGATACAAATGTGATGGGTGCGGGACGACGATGGCTGAAGTATTCTCGAATATGCTGACTCTCACGACCCTGTCACCATGAATACGAGTTTCCAGAGGCGCCCATCCCACCTCCTCCTCTGCAGTAGCTACACGAACACCCACATCGGCTTGGTTCTCAAACAACGCGATCAAAAGCTAATTAGGGACGCGAAGGATGCACTCTAGAAGTGAGCAAAATTTTCCGTTATACGTTATCCGTTTTACAGCGATCTTTAGCCTTCCGTATTAGGTTTTACGGTTTTGACCCGAAAAACGGAAAATTCCGGAAATTGATGAGAAGAGGGGTGTACGGGTATTCTTTCGAATGATGACGAAATTAAATATAAGCAATCAATAACCCTGCAACTAAACACTTGCCATGAGTACCTTCCCCTATAACGACGCCTCCTAAATGTGATGAATGCTTTCCACTGCTGATGTACTGATGTACAAAAGATTAGACGAAACAACTTACTCGTGCAAATGTTGAGAAATTACTTCACCTTTTACTTTGCATAGAAAATGCCATATGAAGTGTTTGAGAAGCTGTGTCTTTCAATTTCAGCATTTCTTGCATTACTAGTCACTGTAAAAAGCTTGCTAAGCAGTAGTTGAGTAGTTACATTGAATGAACAAAAAGGTGAAATCACCTGCTGGACTTTGGCCCATTACTTCTCTCTGGGCGGAGTTTGGAATTTTTATTGAATTTGTTTTAACGTTGCCACTTCCTATTAGAGGCGAACGAAAAAAAAAAACAACCATGCTGACCTTTTTGTAGACTTCTATTGCACTATAATGAAGATGGATCTCATATACTACCAGGACTTTTTTTACGGCCATTTTTGCACTTCCGTTTTCCGGGATTTGGAATCTTACTTCCACACATCCCTGACACACTATGCGACCGTGGCCACGCAACATCACCCGCTGATCTGCAACATGAAAACCATGCCGCTAAGGAGGATACACGACGAACGATGCGGACAGAGCCAAATGAAGTGGTGGTGTTTGAAAGAGGAGAAACCAGCGTAACCTACCGCATAAAGTTACCACGATATTACGACCAGCGAGACATGGAAGAGCGTAACCCGAGCGATTGCGGAAGTAGCCCGCTCAGAGCTTGACACAACTAAACCAGGTCGATAATTGGCAGGCATGCGTGGCTATCTGTATACGTAAAAGTGGAAGTTTGTGTTTTTGTATGTTCCGCATAGAAATCGCACAAGATGGTGATCGGGACCAAATTTTGCACGCAGACCCCTCATGGGCCGGCGGTGGTTACAGGCTACTTTACATGCGAGATTATCGTTTAGCTTGTCGATTATATCAATTTGATCGATTTTTCACTATTTTCCTCAAGGTGTCGGTGAAGAAATGTCTACTAAGTTTCTTCACTATTCTAAACACGAACATGAGAATCATTTTAAATGATGGTATCGATTTATTGATTTTATCGGTTTTCCACTACTTTTGCTCAGGAACCGGTGTGTGCATGCTCACTGAGGTTTTCGAATATGGTGAACACGAATATGGCAAGCGTTTTGAATGATGGTATCGATTTTCACTATTGCTGAAGGGCCTGTGAGGACATGTTTACTGGGGTTTTCGAACGCCCAAATATGACAACCACTGTGCATGGAAACATTGTGTTACTGAATTTATCGACTTTTTCGCTCCTTTTTAGGGACAGATAAGAGCGCATCTGTTGGTGTTCTCGAAGAAGGGGAACACAAATATGACATGCTTTTTCCACGAAGATGCTTTTGTCACAAAACTATTACCCAAATAAAAATAAACCCATTATTTCATTTTTCTCTGATAGGCCGATTAAAAAAGGGCAACTCAGGCCCGCTAGCGTGCTATTCACCAAAATGACGAGCATCTTGAATGAATTTATCGGTATTAGCAAATGCCCTCGTCACTGTCAAATCCCTGGGGTGTAAAACACCCTAACGAAGCCGGGCATACCGTCTAGTTGACGGATAAAACGAAGAGGAAGGGGCTCGAGAATGTACCATCTATTCCTCGATGACAAAAATGATGACAACTGGCAGCAATACCTAGGAGCAAAGGCAGCAGGGGAGAAGGTTGTGATCGCTACGAAAGTTGCCCACTACGATGTCGGCAAGAAGTCAGACGCAAGAGATGGCGAAGAACGCCTCATACACCGACTGGCGAGGTCTCACCAGTAGGAGACCGAAGACGTCCAAAAGTCCTACAGCGGTAACGGCGAATATGGTCATCTCCTGATATACCGTAGGAAGACGACGAAGAGATGGTGTGACTACTTCGATAAAATCTCAACGGGAGAATTCAGCCATCCACCCATGCCACACCTATCGCCGACTTGCGGTCCGATATAGCCGATCACCGATGAAGAATCCACGCCTACGCTGGAGCGAATGAAGCCAGGAAAAGCTAGGCTACCGGCGGAGCTATGAAAGTTAAGATATCAAAACCCAGCCGGACTGCTGACGGCGTTCTGCAACCAAGCCGTTGCGATGAAAAAGGCGCCTGTGGATCAGCAGAGGAGCCCAGTTGCCTCGATTTGAAGGAGAAAATCAACTGCGCATACTCGATGTAGAGGTCTTCGACCGTCTGCCACACGAAATTATTATATTCATTTTAATCCAACCTCGCTGCAGCTCTCTGAACACGGCAAGGATGACTGAATGTAAGACTCTATTATAATTCCACCTAAATACCTCAGCTTGCACAAGCGAATGGATAGATCTTCAACCACGTTTTGACGCTAAATAAGCTGCGCACGATGTATTACAATCCTCATCCCAGTTGTTTTTTGATGAATCCCTCACAATCATGCAAACAACATGTATTAGTTCGGCGGGAAAGTCCTGTCTAAAGACTTCCGGGAACTTTTTCACTGAAAAATCGATAGAAACAGGGAATTAGCCTGTAATACACTCAAGTACATTTCCTAAGCGATTAACCCAGAAATATGCAAGGCAAAGCGAGCCTCTGTGCCAACCATGCTTTAGAAAAGCATTTTTCACGCGTCTCTTATTTTAAGCTGCTGTTATTTTAGTGGCTAAACACGAATATCGTATCTACTTTGTACCGTAACCCTATTTTTGTAGGGTTACGATGGAGTTGCTGTGGATACCGTACCTCATGGAACCCACTCAGATTTTGCGTAGAGGGGTTGTTTTAGGCGCTGATCACGATTGCCCCCATTATTTTGCATGTCACCTTCGTTTTCTTCTCGAAATCGGTATTTTCTCTGGAATCACTACCATATACCCACAATACCCCTACAAAAATGGGGTTACGGTACAAAACTGATACGATGTTCGTGATCAGCTCCTCAAACAACCTCCCTACACAGAGCTTCGACGAAAAATAAATTGAAAATTTTGGGGGACCTAATGTGGAATAGTGCCACGGGCGAGGCAGCAGAAGAAAAGTGGCTAAGACGGAAAGCTCCTCGCTACACTACACGTTTCAAGCGACAACTTTGCCACTAATTTCGACGAAATGCCTTGTGCAAACTATTGAATTGGGCCGAGGCGTCCCCAGCTTTTCCGATTCTCTTGACTTTACCTCCTCTACCAGCAATTTAACGTGCCCTCTTCAACTTTCCAGGTACAGAATTTTCAAGAAAAAAATTAATGTGCTGAATTCTTCGACCTTCAGAACCCGTAGCTCAGGGGAACGAAAATCAGTGACCTGCTTCAAAAGTAGCTCATAGTCACAATTAGCGATGGCATTACATAGTTGACTAAGTAGGAAACTAACTAAGATTATAGTAGACGACATCGAAATTTCGGACAATACTTTCCCACCAACCTAATATTATACAATGGTTCATATACAGCGGCGGTCACATGTTTACCACATCCACAATTTTGCGCGATAGACGTTTTCACATATTTTAGCCCAAGGACCAGCCATCGAAACTAAGCTTGATTACAGAGTGAGCTGAAAGTCCTTGGGAAGAAATAATCATTTGCTAGAACTAGAAGGAAAGTTAACACAACTGGTATTGAATATGTATACAGTATTGGCGAAAAAGAAATCATCTTTTCAACCTTTGTTTAGAACTTCTTTCTATGTGAAGCTTGAAATTTCTAATTTTAGCAAACTATGTAGCTACTCACTGTTGATGCATGGAGCCACTAAGGTCCTCATTGGGCTTGCAAATTTTCATTAGAATTTTTTTTTATTAAAAAGTCAAAACCCCTGATTTCGCACTACTCACATCCAGCTACTGTGCGACTTACAGTGGTGGAATTTCCACCAAAGCTGAACTTTTTCCAGCATATGGAGTCATAACCATGACGTTTACTGGGATGGGGCAGAATCCTGACATCTCTGGAACTCATGCAACATCACCTTGGAATTGAACTCCTTCGGCAGATTTAGCCATTCTCGACCGCTGCTACAGCCCCTGTTTCGATCTGGATCTTGTTCAGTGCTTTGCAAAATACAATGCTTTGCGTGGGGCCCGTGTAGCACAGTGGCAAAATGCTCGCTGCGCACGCACACGGTCGATGGTTCGATCGCGCCGCTGGCCAACCGAGCCATCCCTCCCTCCAGGCCTGGGATTCATGAAACGCTAACCACGCTAAGCATGGGCTAGCTAGCATGGTTAGCGTGGTTTTTCTGATTCATGACCCCGGCTAGCCCAAACCTTGGTTTGGCTAGCCAAACCAAGCCAGCCGGCGCGGCTAGCCTAGCCACACCCGTGGTTTGCGCTGGAGACGTCGCGTAGATATGGTCTGTGCTCACAGAAAAACTCTTTCACAGTATGAAAGAAACGGAAAGCAGTCCAAGATAACTAGATTCATGCATAATTTTTGATAAATGGACGTGGTTAGACAGTTTCAATTTGTGTATTCTACAGATTTTAGCTAAGCATGCCATCTTTTGCTTTCCGTCCATGCGAAATATCCGCAAATGTGCGCATTTACTGCCCGATTTGTTTACTTTCAGGTTTTCTTCTATGTGACAAGGCTGGCACACGAGAATTATGTGTAGTCTCTATGTAGTGGTCACCGGCAATCTCTAGAACTACTATAATACACAAAATTATGCTTTTTGTTTTGATCCGGTTCTTGATTTTGTCATCAAATCGATTATGCTCTCTCCAAATTCAGAATTGTGAAGTTTTGTTCACGGCAATTTCAAGATAGGGGGTGCGATTCATTAACGCTGACCAGGTTAGCGCGCTAGCCGCTGGCTAGTAAACCAGCTGGCTAGCGTAACCACAGGGCAGGCGCAACCAGCGATGCATTAGCGTGCACGCAGGTTAGGGTTGTTAACCAGTCAGCAGCCCCTCAATAACCGCATGTTGGCTCGCCATATTTCTGTAGAAACGCTTTTTTCGCATATTTCACTAGATATTCTTCCCATTCGTATCTAAGTATCACACATTTAGTAATAGTACTTAATCATTGAAACTTCTGTATTGTAGTGAGACACTTACTGTTATTATTTTACGTAGGAATATTCGACTATTTAAAATACATTTGAATTCTTCAATGATTCGAAAACCAATAAATTTCGACTATTTCAAATACTAATAGCTTCTAAAATATTCCATTTTTCAGTTGCACGAATAATACACTTTGAACGTATGTATGAACAAATTATTCCAATAGTGGACTTTCGGTTACACGAATGAACGAACGGTTCGAAAGACCAACTTCACTTTGTGAACGTCGACAGTAACCTCACACTTTACAACCCTTGTAGTGTCGTAAATTTATGGAAATTTAATTTAAATCTTACTTCGACGTCACAACCTAACTTCTCTGTAATCCATTTCTCTTCTTTATCACGGATCATCAAAATAGTATTCTGCTTGCAATATTTAGTATCCTTACTGATTATCTTCTTTTCGATCCTTTTCTTCCCACGAAGAATTTGAAATACATGGTCTGGGAGATAATTGAACTCTCGTCGCATCAATTAAGTTTCAAATGTTAAAGTGTTTCTAACGATTTCATCAATTTCCAATATTATGAGTTTCAACTCACGTTTTCAGCTTTGCCAACAGTTCCATAAAAGATCAGAAATTCTCGCCTCAAATTTATTTATTATGAGACCATTGCGTGCTTTCAGTAAGTTTAACTCCGAATATTTCATTTTTCACGAAAAGGCAGTTTAAGACAAAAATTGTACAGCGGAAAATAACGTTAGGTTTGGGAAGCAGTTATGAGTAAGTGAAAATCAATTAAATCGGAATAGTGCAGTTTTATAAGGAATTTTCCGACTGCTAACCGCCTAACCAACTGCTAGCCGCACCTTCGGACGTTAGGTTGGAACTGGCCCGTCGGTGACCTGCCGATGACCAACTCGCGCGCTCATGAGTCGCAACTACTCAGACAATTGTGGGGGCGATGATCAGGTAGGACCCCCACCGCCCCGCCCACTTTTTGAATTGGGGGAGCGGAAATCGACGTTCTGCTTGAGGAGGAGGTGTTGCTCATGCCCCCCGACGTGCTACAGTCCGCCGGGATTCTCCAGACGTGCTGCCGTCCATGTTAATTTGAGGAAAATTAACCTCTCAATGTACGGTGCACGTCGGCTGGATGTTCTGAGAAAGGTCTTCGGTGCAGGTTTGAGGACTGGAATTGGATTTGGGTGTGTAGAATACCCAAAACCCAAAGCGCCCTTACCATCAGCACCATTTGCTCACTGCTACTTGCTCTTGCACGAGCGATATTTTTGTTACGAACCCACGGCGGTGATACTGCCTGGGCTGTCCGCGAGAATCGGACATCAAATATGCAGCGGTCTTCGCGCACATTGCAGCAGATTTCTCTCGATTTTCGGGCGCAAATCGCGTAAAATCGAGGGTATTTCGCTTATTTTGTGGAGGTTTACGTGTCTTTTTGGGTGAAATGGGGAAATATTTCTGCGAAAAATAAGCGAAACCTGCTCGAAATCACAAGTAATCTGCTCAAATGTTGTCATCTGAACAGGCGTGAAAAAGCGGCATCCCTTTGCGGGATCGTGGACAGCCGCGAGGGCACGTGGGGGAACGTCTGCGATATGTGGGGGGGGGGGTTGGTGCCCCGCAATTTGGGGTCCACCCCCAGGTACAACTGGGGGTGGACC
>KN726886.1:1451-21991 GCA_000816745.1 Ancylostoma duodenale
AAAAAAAAGGAAAGCTGGATACATGGAAAGAACACTTGTTAGTTGACTCATTAGTTCACTAATTCGTTGGTTCATTAATTAATTTGTTTATTTATTAAGCATTTTAAGCGAGGAATTAAATACAATGATAATCGCTTTGTACTATTTTAATAGAATTAGTATCAACGTCCACTGAAATGAAATCATGATGGAATGTAACCTATTATTGTAATGGGTACATGTTGGTTACCTTGTTCATGACTAATCGCCTGAAAAGCAATTAGGAGCATTTTTGCTGAGAGCTTCTTGCGTATCAACTCCTGGATTACGAGATTGGGATTCCGCTCATCCCAGCACAGACGCGGGTAAGAAAATTACATAGTTGTCTTGAGAGCGGTAATACAATACCATCGCTAACTTCGTTAAAAAAGAACGCCCGATGTGCGAAGTTGCGTTCTCTCTGTTAAATCCCTATAAAATTCGTTAAAACGCAATGTACTGCAAAATAAAACCTTTTATTACCCTTTTCTTGGTCTCTCGGCCTCGAGAATATTACGCTTTCCCCAGTTGCTGTAATGTTCTCAGAGCTGAGAGAGCAAGAAAGGCGTCCTGTAATAATTCCAACCTTTTAATAGGTGATTGTGCTAGTTGTAGCGTTAAAGCGAGAGGCTAACGACGCTCCCCGACATGACCCGAACTCTTTTTCGAATCGCGAGACTAGCGCGTGGAATGCCGTTTGTTCAGTCCATGATGAACGGCACCACTGTTTACTCTCCCTCAGTACATGTGACTCGTCAAAAAAAGAAGTGCACTAGCGTAGAAGTGGCGTGAAAAAATTGTTGTGGATCGAACATCTGCCAGCGCTGTTTCTACTTATTATGCTACGCATTGACGAGCTGAAATCGTCGCTCAGGTATGCGCAGCTTCAAAAGCGGCGATAAGATCCTGTTCGAGGCGTGGCGATCTCTCCACCTTCTCGCTTTGTGTATGGTGAGATCTCAGTCGCATAGATACATTGTTGCCACAATTTGATCGACAAACATACGTATGTCGCCTGGTGAGCAACAAAAGTGCGAAGACCTTGAAAAAATCTTGGTTTTTCACCGAGTGTAGGCCGCATGACAAACCCAAATATTCGCTTTGTGAACAATAATATGTGAACTAGTCCTCTTCAAATCATAAGCATATGTCAAGGTCCTCCCAAAATAGAGCGTAGAAAACTCATTCAAACCGAAGCATGAATTTGAGCGACCGCCTGAAATGTACCTGAAGTTATTATTTATGGAATCTATGGTCAGTTCCATCCGGAAAGATATTCAGATAGGATCGTCTAGGAGAGAATGGACGTGAGAAAAAGCGCACCATTCGAAGAGAGGAGACAAGTCAGACAAATACGCAAGTACTCCACAGTACTATCTTTGGAATAGACTGTAGTAAAATCTGGCGTAGCTGCCGTACTTCATCTGGAGTACAACACACCGTGTAGCTTCTGCCTACGATGTCATTTCCGATACATATCAAGGTTGGCGGGACATGTCGCTGCAGCGCGACCCACCGACAATCAATACCTATCAAAATCAGTGTCGCCTAAGCGACAATGATGCGTGGTACTATACTTCGTCTGGGGTATACCTGCACCGTATGAGCCAAAAAAATTCTAAAATTATGTAGTTACGATGAATTCACTTATGGTAATGTGTTGGCCGCAGAAAGCAGCGTCTTTTCCTATTTAATCGACCTTGAGCCTTGATCAAGGACCTGAAGTGTGAAAACGGATTAAATCGGACTTAAAACGATTTGCACTGACCGCTCAGCGAATGATTCGGAAGTTATGGAACAAATCATTCTCTAAAATTTATAGGACTTGAGCAATGCCTGACGCAAAAACTTCTCCCAGAAGGGGGTGGGGCACTGTCGGCAAAAAAGGGGCGTGGTCAACAAAAATTCGGCAGACTGACCAAAGCTATTAAAAAAACGATTACTGGTCCTAGAACGTGGTCATATAATTTGTGGATAGGAACCAGCAAGTAGAATACTTCAACGCAGCCGCGTCGCTGATTCGTCGAGTCCTGCTTTTCAGGACAACTCCGCCCGTGCAGTTTGGAGCCGTAAGAATACAACAGCTTGACAAGAAATTAAAAAATTTCTTTGCGATAGCACTAGAAATTATAAATTTTATTCTACATACGTATGTGGATGGAAGAATTTGAGAGCTCGAGGAGTTTCGGAAAAGCGTCAGCTTTCTTTCTCTTGGACCTTTTGAGAGCATCGTATCTCACCCAGGAATCACTTTTGGAATTGATGACAAGAGATGAGTGTTTATAATAAAATGATTTTGAATATATAGGCGCGTACACTTCATCAAGAACGAAACTCAAAAGTCTGACCTAGTGCCAAAAAAATGAAAGGAGAACTAACCCGGAACTACGAATCCAGCAGAGAACAGGACTGTTGACATTACTCACAAATCACCAAATTCACAGCCACTGCAGCTGCACGTTGGCGCAGAGACACAAAGAACACCACTGTCTAAGAAGGAAAACCAGACTATTTGCCAAACATCTTCATTCTCGTCGGGAACGTCTAGCGTCCTAAGAAATGTCTCCTTGACAAAATCCAATAGTTCCTACGTGGTCCAAAACGCCCCATAATGAGAATCTACGTTGGAACGAATTCATCAGGTTACTCTCTTCCTTACTGTTATTTAGTACTGTTTTTTTCCGAGTAGTGTACATCTCCAAACTGACTAGCAGTCTGATATTGTGACGTCCACCACTCACTTAGGATAATGTACGCGGCCATCTCCCCTAAGTGTGGGACATGCTACAAAGTTGACTGTTATGAATTAATATTCTCATGCGGAAGAGCTGCATTTCTTACTTGGCAAATTAAAGCAATGATGACGTTCCCATTCTTCGCGTACCCTCGAAATTATTTAGTAGCAAATAGCAGTGACGAGGGGCGTGGTAGCGGTGCTTCTCTGGTCACCTGTATGTTCTCTCACCTGACGATTCGTTCTCACTACAGGAGCATTTGGTGTAAAGAGAAGAAGAACGAGTCCCTTCCGATCCCATGCCCAGACAATCATCTTCTTATTACCACTAACTGGCGCAAAATCGCCTCCACCTAAGAGTTTAGCGGTAACGTACAAAATCTCTAATCTCATAAAAGGACACATGTCTCTAACACTCGTCACGTGTCGGGCTGAAAATGCAGTGTCGGGCAAATTATGACCGTAAAACGCAGCGAATGTGAAAGGGAAAACGTCAGGAATTGGACTGTGCAGTAGACCATTTCTTTAAGGTGTCTAGGTCATTCCAGGGGAAAAAAATGCGGTCAAAATTAGAAGAATTATTCTCATCATATAATATGACGTGAGTCTACACCGGCTACTGGGAGGGAAGGAAGTGGCGATGAGACGGATCCATTCCACAGTCTTGATTCCTTCAATGTGGCAAGAAGTAGTGAAACCGAACTCGCTGGTGGCTACTTCTGACCACGTCACTTATTAGCTCTTTGATTTATCAGATTTTTATTTAGAAAAATGTCCCATAAAATCTATGTTAAATAGACAAGGACGTAGTCCCATTATTCTTTTTGTAGGGAAATCCTAGATTTTAACGGACTTCAAGCCCACAAAGTTTATTGTCATAAATTTTCCATAACTGCTGGATGATAGCAGCACATACAGGGAGCTCCGAATGGCCAGGTGGACATGGACCAGTGCCGCGGTAGGGCGTAGCACTCTGACTGTCTGCTGCACTCCTCGAACGATAATGCTTTGGTGTCGCTCTCTGACAGTGTCTACCCAATGCTGCCGCGCCGCGGCACTGGTCCGTATTCACCTGGCCGTTTGAAGTTCCCTATACAGTTGCGGACAAAAGCACAGCAACAGATAGGTACTTACCAATTTCGCTCATCCATATTTCCAAAATTATTGAATAACCTGATCCCCATTTTCGAGTTTCAAGTCTCTGCTTATTATTTATGCTGACCATATTTTGTGGGAGGTTCACTCCATTCACTCACTCCTAATATGTACAAATCCCGGGCATACATTAAGCGCGTTCAAGAATGAAAGAAAAAATATTGAAAAATCAACTCTGGATCTAATAAGATGAGGAAGAATATTTTTAGAAAATAATAAATCAAATCAATTGGCGCAGAATTTTTACACATTTCATGAACTAGTGCCAAAAAATTTGACGGAACATTTTTCTTCGAGGGGGGGGGGTGAGAATGTTAATTCGCGAAGAAAATCAACACGAAGTTAGCCACGAGAGTGGGCGGGGCCTAGCAGCTGCGTGGGATTGACGTCATGGAAGCAGCCGTTTTCCGATGCAAACATGGGAAACTTGTTGCAAACACCATGCATGCTTTCCCGACCATGCACATCTCATTTAGATCTAGTGCTACCCATTCAAATATTGATTATTCGATATACTCAACGGTTTTGGGTTAAATCAGTGTTCACAAAGCACGAGCTATTGCTGCAATTTTAACGTGGCAGTGAGCTCTCTCAATGGGAAACGTTGTGATCACTTTTTGCTTTCTTTTTGTTGAAGCGCTACTATAGTGGCAGTGTGTGGGCTTAATCTATGCGCTTTTGTGCCTGTAAGTTCAGCACTGCAACAGCGAATGAAGAGTGCCAAAAGCTGCAGTCTGTCTCAAAATTAGTAACCGATTCCGTATGCGACTTCAAAGCATCGCGGCTCGAGAAGTGCAGTGGAATCCAAACGAAGAATACTGTAAGAGCATGCTCGGAGTGAGAAGGTAGATTAGGTCCCGTTACGCGCTGTATCCGTCGATTATTTTGAGACATGTTGTACATCTCGAATTAAAAGTTCCAATTTTTTGGATACTTTTTTTGGCACTAAACGAAGGAATTTATTACAATTTTTGTACTAAATAGCTACATGCAAACATTTAAAAAATAACAAAAAATAACAAATTAGCAGTGGCGGACGCAGGAGAGGGAGGGGGGCTACTGCATAAAATGAAAAGTTTGTATAAGTTTATTTTTAATTGTTTGTTTTCATTATTATTTTTCAAATAATTTTTATTGTTTATTCATTACTGTGATTAATGCTTTCATCTATTTTATTTCCCATCCAGGTTCCCGAAAGTGGCCTTTTTTCCACGCCCCCCCCCCCCCCCCCCATCCTGCCCACTTTCTTGGTCCGCCATTGTAAACTAGGCATCTGAAAATAAGCTGTTTCGAAATTTTTATCTGCTTCATCAAATAATTCTGGAAAAATCCACCTTCTCCTCCAACCCCTGCGCCAGCCTATGCTTTAAAGGAGCGGGTAGATCATAACCTTCCGAAAACTTTCATGGATCACACTACTGGTGTTTATACTCATGAACCACACGTATCAGCAACGCACCGAGAGCACCCCGTCTTCATGCTTAATTCGAAAAGCGTTTCGTTGCCTCAGCAAACGGTAAACTGGCGCATGCTGAGTTCGTGCTTTGATTCAGTCTCCCAAATGGGACCTATTGTAGTGGTTCAGGGCTCTTTTTACCCTTTTTTTTTTTGTCTTCCTTCTGTTACGAGATTCATTAAAATTGCTACAGGACTTAAAAATTCTAAAATCCAATAATAATCCCAATAGGTCCAATACGTTATTCGGAACTCCAGAACCGAGACTGAGGCGCGGGGCTGATTCTGGATGGGTCACTGATTTGTCATTGGAGCGCGAAAAAGGCAACTATGCATACACATAGTGGTTATTTCTTGTGTTGATTGCAATTGTCAACACGATTTTGCTGACTAGCGAGAAAACTGTTGAAACTTTATCTGAACTTGAGGATTATATGGGAATCTGAGGAATTTTCCGAAAATGACTTCGTTATTTCTTCACTAATATACCCAAGATACCGGCGCCCCCCCCCCCCACCCCTCCTGAGAATGAGTCACCGAGTTTTTGAAATTATTTTGTAAATGGATAAAAGTATTGTATAAGCTTATTTTATTTTTATCATCATTTTTAAAACATTTATTATTCACCATTTAACATCGAAATTAATAATTTTGGTGTGGTCTATTAGCTCACAGAGGGCGCCTGATGATCAGGCCCTGATCCGACTTTGTCTGCAATTACGACTTTGTCCGCAGGATGCGTCTGGGAGGAGATCTTATTAATGGCAGTAGGAAAATACCTGAATGGAAGGAATCACACCATATGAATATCAAAAAAGTGCAGAAAGTAGATCAGTTAGCCGAAAACGTGATGAGGTCGTAATTGCGGCCAAAGTCGGATCAGGCGCCTTTTGTGAGCTTACAGATTGTAATTTTATCATTCCATCTGGGTCCACAGAGTGGTGGAGTCGGTACTTTTCTCCCACGCCCCCAACCCCTGGCTAGCAACTTCTGGGTCCGACATTGCTGCACAGTAATATTACTGGCTAAAAATAGAAGGATTTTCATGCATACGGCGCTGGCTTCACTCACAATTTAGATAAAGAATCGCTTAGAACATAGATAATTCGTCAAGAACTGCTCTTCACCTGGACAGCAGCGATTGCTGGCGAAGCATTCGGCCAACCAAACACGGCGTTTTCCCCGGGAACCGCCGTTTCTAGCGGTCTGGCAAGAACGCGGGGGGCGGCGACGAGGAGGGCAAAGAGCGTGTGATCGCTCGCGACGCGCGACGTCGCGCAATGACGCGATACCGCCGCGCGCGCCCTCTGCGCCCTCCGCGACGGGCGTGCTATTTCGCGCGCTCGGCGAGCGGGCGCTGCTGCCGGCGCTTCGACCGCCCAGTCGGCATCGTACTCCTGCAGCTTCCACTTGTCGACGTCCTTGCTTTTTCGGCCGATCTTCCGCGATTTGATCTATCGCGGCGGATCGCCTGGTCCGGCCGGGGAGATCAAGTGCCATTTGTGCGATTGCGACCGCTTATCGGGATCGGCTGTCCCACGATGGATGCCCTTTCCCCGTGGCGACATTTCAGTTTTGATTTTTGTGCGGAGATTATTTGTGTGGTGCTACATTTGCACAAACGCTCATTCTATTAATTATCGATCAGCGGATCTAGCCGTAGTTGAAGTTGTTGTCAGCCAACGATCAGATCATGTCGGTTTCCATTTCCCATTTCGGTTTTTTTTCTTCGCTTCCTGCTTGTTTACATTTGTATTTCTACTCAATCCTAGATATATCTGTTGCATCACTTACTTTCCTTCTTTGGGCCTCTCTTCCGTGCCCAGCTTTTTGCTCGCCCACAGTTATCTTCCAAGGTCATCTTACGCGTTCGTTTGATGGCATTAATCGCCATCTGGTGTTGTTTCGATATGAGCAGTTGTTTACCAGTTCTCCTTGTGTTCCTATTGGAAGACCTGTAAGAATTTTTTCTCAGTTTTCAGCTAAAACTGAGTCGAACACGCTGAAGCTCTTGGGTCTGGTGCCCACAGAGCGGGACACACTACATTATACTTTGTTCTGCTGTTGTTTTGTTACTTGCTAACCAGGATGGACTCTTCCGATACTCGAAAGAGGTATGTTTATGTCTATACCACGTAATTCCTGCTAATTTCTTACTGCAGACAACTCCCTGCTGTATCGATTGTCTTGAGTTCCTATCTGTTGCGTTGTACTTTGCACATTGCGTTCGAGTTTTTGCTTCCTCTCTTTCTCAGGGCCTATATATCACCCGCATTTATTGCTTTAAAAACGGCAATCCATTTTTTTCCGAATACGTTTTTCTGTCTTCTTATTTCGCTCTTTCGGTCCCTATTTCCTATTTGCTGAGCAATTCATGAAGATCTTTCTTTTTTTTTCGATCGAGATTGACTGGTCAAAAGTATTTACAACTTTCGCTGCTTTGCCAGAACATGTGATCATGTCTGGTGAAACGAAATGATGTTATCTATTGATTTCTTCATTCACCTAATCCATTCAATAAGCAATTAACCGGCTTTGATCAAATCCATGTAATTCGGTTCTTATGAACTATTGTTGAAAAGGCAAAGAAATCTTTTTCCATCACTCATCTCATGCATTTTCATTCCCTTGATGCTGCAGTTCTAACTTTTTTTGTTTTCGATCAAGTGTGATTTTATATCTGAGCACAAACTTTTTAACTCCTGCGGAATGGTATTTTTTAATGGCTGGTAATTTTAGCCGAAAAGACCTCCGGTTTTGTTCTCTCCGCTCATGGTTTCCCAAATATCCCAAGAGAACACTTTTTATATGGCCTCTCTAATTGGCTGCGGTGTCCCCGCTTTTTGTACGCATTGTCACAGATATGAATTAAGAAGCCAAAAATCGACCACTTCTCATCTCTTCTCCAACTGAGAAATAGAAAAAAAACTTGTTTGCTCCCATAACTTGTTATCAATGTCGTTTGCTACTGTGGTAATGTACGTAGTCGCACTGTTGGTAGAAATCCGAGTGATTACACTATGCTGGCGAAGGTGCCGGTGATTAAAAGCGTTGGGTAACAAGGGTCAGATGATATCAATTTATTAGTCTTCGTTGCGATTCCTCTGGTGAAAGTGCTGCGTAGAAATCAATATCGGGTCTTTTTGTTAGAAGATGTCTAAAAAATGGCAGGGCTGCTCGACGTCCCTTGCCCTTTGTGCACTTTTAGGACTTGATGGGCTCTGGGATCACAACTGTTACTACTTCAGCAGTCTGCCTTAAATTTTGTTATCTTCACCGTTCCCTTGTTTTTGGTTAGCATTTTAGTGTTTATCCTGGACTTGGCATACATATGGTTATACCCGAGTGGAAAAATTAATAATATCAACACAATTTGCTAATTTCTTACGCTGTCATCATTTTCGTGCTCCACATATGGAAGAGTCCCTGTGGACACGATTGCGCCGAAACTGGAGTCAAAATAGCGGAAAATCCAAAGTCTACTCGTTAGACGGCTGGTCGCTAATTTCGGGTAAAAAGTTACCGACAACCTCCATCAGTCCCTGTAGGGTTTGCATACAAGATGTGTACAGACACAGCCAAAATTTATAGTTCTCATATCGCTATCAGTAACCATGAGTGATCAAAAACTGTTGGCTTACATCCTTCACTCTATTACAGGAACATGGAGAAGCGACGCGAGACGTCCAGATACGCAGCAAGGGACCGACGAGGGAAGGAGTCAGAAATATTCAGCGATCTCCGTGCAGTTTGTTTCATTATCATTCTCTTATATTTTTTAGACGCCTGCTAAAAACATTGCTGCTTTTCAGGTGGTGCCTATTGTTGACGAAGGCAGTGTCACTCATCTAGATCGAATTGCTGTTTTGAGGGTCAGCTCCGCATGGTGTCGAATACGAAAAACAGCACCAAACGGTAACTTGGGGTTCAAATATACTTACTGCTCTTCTTATCGCTCTTATATTCTACATGTTTTAGTGTTGAAACCGTCACTTGTCGGTCCTGAGTTAACCAAAATTGGGCAGGAACTGTGGTGTGAGGACACTATCACGGAGGCTCTGGATGGCTTCATAATAATTGCAGATAGCGACGGCACAATCTTATGCGTCACAGAGAGTGTGTGCTTATACCTGGGCTTAAGTCAGGTTCGTCGAACTCATTTTGCATATGGTATTGCTATTTAATTTTCTGCTTTGCACTGTTGGTGCGCTGCCGATATATGTCCCGTTTTGATGTCGTGTGATGCGAAAAAACTATCGATGTAGGGGTTGTGATAGCGCATATCAGTTCCACTGTTCAGTTATCTTTTAGGGCGCTGATTCCACTGCAAATGTTTTTCTTCAACCGTTTGTTCTTGACACGGGGGAGTCGCATCGAGTGAATCTCACTTTTCCCTGAAAGACGTGTGCCATCAAAATTGGTCTAACCCCACAACTTCATTCCCCATTTTCGTTTGTTTAACAGAAAGTCAGAGTGAGACGACCTGAATTTGGAGAGTTTGAACCGCGTTATCGGCCGCGATCGATTATCACGCTGCGTTGGCTAAGAACAACATGGTGTGATAAATGAGAGAGAGGGAGCAAGAATGAGAAGAAATCACACCGCGTTGAGAAGAAGACCAGGGATTTGGGGACAGAATCTCCACTGTCGTATTTCTCTACTGGGGGATCCTGTCAGCTGAGTGCCAAAGAAAAGTCGTAGTTTCCACACAATTGGAGCTTATGTCGACTTTAAATATTATTAGCACAAACTGTAACACTAAAATATGGTCTCAGGGAAAGAGCTGGCAGCGCTTAGATTTTATTATTAAGGGCGAAAGTCATGAGAATATGATTAGTCGTGAAAAGGACAGATATCAGTGTTGGAAAGCGCATGGATGTTGGGAAGGAGAACAGGCTGAGCTGTAGGAATGCGTAGAAATATGATGAGTTTACAATCATCTTCCATTCATCTTTTGACCGCAGTCAACAGATTGCCGAGACTTCTCGAGAAAAAAGGTTTTGAGTGAATGCTGAACCTTTGTCATGTGAGAAGTTCACTGCTACACATCGACATCGACAGCTGGTGGGGCCATGTTGCTCACCACAGCGTATGCTAGGGGTGGGGAAAGAACCTACTGTGAGGTGTTTGTTCAACTTTTTATTCTGCTTACCTTAACGCCATGGGTGCGGTTTTTCACCTTGTTAACATATAACTCAATATTTTTATTGTAAAAACGGAAAATCTAAGGAACCGTACGTTCGACTGTCGATGGCCTCATTACCGTAGTAGACGTCATATTAGCTTTCAAAATTTCATATGTAATAAGAATTTCGTTTGATCAAGGTTACGAGGGGCTCATTCCTGGTTAGCCTAAGCGAAAGGTGGGAACGCATAGAGTGCAGCATGGGAGGTTGTGTGGATCATATACGTACTTTTTCACATACGATACTAATGTGGAGTATTTGTTTACATTGCTGCAAAAATTTAAGCAAGTGCTACAGAACCTCTCTCTGTCCTGGAAATAATTCATAACTGGCTTGGTATATCTATCTTCTGTAGATATTAAAGTGGAAGTTTGTATGTGACTTTGTTTGTATTATTACAATGAATAGAAATCGCAGAGAATGAACCGATTCTGGTAAAATTTTGCATGCACTCCTACTATGGGCTGATGGAGTTTATAAGCTACTTTTCACCCGAAAATATCAGTCAGCCCATCGATTACATTGATTTTGCGCTAATTTGCTCATTGATCGATGGAGGCATGTCCGCTGGGGTTCTGCAATACTATAAACACGATCATGATGATCATTTTGCGCATAGTACGGTTAATTAATTGATTAAGTTATGATTTTTTTTCAAATTTCTTCTCGGATTTCATCGACTTCTCTCACTTTTGCTCAGGAACAGGTGGGAACATCTTTTCCAAAACTGCGAGCAAGAATAGGGCAACCACGGAATCATCTTTTTACTGACTTTATCATTCTTTTTTTTTTGCCTACGGGTACGTGAAAATGGAGTTAGAGAAGTCCTTTATCACGCTCATCCCCAAAATTGTGAGCATCTCGAATGAGTTTTGGTAATCAGCGTGAAATATCCGTGGTTACCTGAGCGAGGCCGGGTGCGTTATTTAGTTTTAAAAGATCAGATATTGTTGTCAGCGAACCACTTTCGGCTCAGGTCATCGTAAAGTGATGTCTTCGAAAAAACAAACTTTGTTTGCTACAAGACAGGGTTGAGTTCGCGTTTTGGGTCCATGGTAATCATTGCACTTCCAAAATTGTTTGCATAGTGATTATGGGCGTCCTGCATACGTACAGAGGTGCATGGTACCGTGATCAGGCGAACAGATTAGCTGTTTACATCACTCAAATGCCTTGTTCTTGCTGACATAGCTGGGTGGAAAATTAAGTGTCAAAAAAGCCTAGAAAACAAACAGCTGATTTATTAACCCTTTCACTGTTTTCAACCTCTCAATGAAGCTATCCCATTCGCAAGCCAGAAAAGTCCAGAGTAGCACGATATATGTAAATGTGAAGGCGTATAATTTGACTGAAGAAATAAGTTTTGCGTCTATTTCCGCATAGAATTTAGATTATATCTGAGCACATAAAAACAAGTAGTTGACTGAGAGCGACTAGACTGTGAACCCATCTCACACTTTTACACACTACACGCCAACATCGACGTCTTTACCTTCACGTTTGTTTCTGACTGATGGCATCGTACTCCGCCAATGAAAACAAGTTTTGGTAATTCTGCGTTTTAATTGCAGTCCCAGCGATGATACCTTACTTAGCCGACCGAGTGAGAGGTAACGGCTGCGGTCAAGTGCAAACTTATTGTCTTAGTGTAAAATTAAGCTCGAACAGGGTCAAGCGTGATGATGATAGAAAGTCGACCTCCATACGACCCCCCCCCCTCTCAGCCGCCAAAAATACGACCCCCCCCCCCTTCAGGCACAAGTTTCAAGTGGAATGGGAAATGAGAACGAAAATGCAGACACTACTCGACTTCGAATTCAAACGTTATGGCAGCAGTAGGAGTAGCCACCGCGTACACCTTCAAGGGTTCGATCCCCTCTCTATCCAGAATTTTTGCAAAAAGTTGAAATGTACGCGGTTGGTGAATATCGCTCTGAAAGCATGAGTTTGGACTTACTCAAGCAATTTGCTTCAAATTTGTCATGAAAAATATCGATATACGTCATCTACATAGTGAAGGGTTCGATCCCCTTCGAGGCTAAAATTTTTGCGCGACCTAAAATAACGTGCGCTTGTAATGGACTCGATATAATCAAAAGTAGTGCACGAAATTACTCTCTACCGGGTTGCAGAGCTGAGTAGGACCAGCAGTACGAATGAGCAATAATGTGCGACTAAAATTTTGGCTCGCTCAGAGGTATGGTTGTAGATGAACATGAATAGCAAGAGCTCGAACCCGTTGAGGTGCCGATTTTTCCTCAGTTTTAAATAGAAAAAGGTTTGCGCTTTCATTCTGTTTAGCTCCTTTTTTCGCAGTTGCCTCCACCGCGATTCGACTCCGTTGATAAAAACATGTAAAAAAAATGGCATTTTTATTGACGAAACCTCATTGTCGTAATTCTGGTGCTGAATCTTTTCTCCTGGACATAGAGACCTGAAACTCGAGAGTAAGGCACAGTCCGGTAGGTTCCATAGAATCACTTCTTATCTGCTCGCAGGACTGGGTAGGACTGGCAGTACGAACGTGCGAACGTTTTCACCTAAAATTTTGACCCGCCCAGAGGCATGGTTGTAATTGGACACCCATAGCAGAAGATCTACCCCATTCAGGTACCGATTTTCCTCCAGTTTTATATAGTGGAAGGTTTGCGCTTTCAAGCTATGGGGCTCCTTTTTCCGCAACTGTCTCCGCCACGATTCAACTCCGTCGATAAAAACATGTAAAAAAGGCCGTTTTTATCGACGAAACCTCATCTCCGTAATTCTCGTGCTGAATCTTTTCTTTTGAACCTGGAGACCTGAAACTTGGTGGTGAAGCACAGTTGGGCGGGCTCCACAGAATGGCTTTTTGCCGGCTTGCAGGACTGGGTAGGACTGGCAGTACGAACGTGCAAATATTTCCACCTAAAATTTTGGCTTGCTCAGAAGCATGCTTGTAGTTGGACAAGAATAACAGGAGAACTTGCCAGTCGATGTGCCAATTTTTTCTTAGTTTTACTTAGTCGAAGGTTTGCGCTCTCAGGTAGTGTGGTTCTCTTTTCCGCAGTTGTCATCCTTCCTTCTTCGATCTAGTCGATAAAAGCAAGTAAAAATGGTCATTTTTATCGACTAAACATCACTTCCGTAATTCTTGTGCTGAATCTTTTCTACTGAAGCTGGAGAGCTGAAACTTGGAAGGAGAGCACATCTGGGTAGGACCTATATTAAGACTTTTTTTCGTCTTCAAGGGATGAGCAGGACTGGCAGTACATATGAACAAAAATGACTGTCCAAAATTCAGCCTCGTTCCGAGTCATGGCTGCACTACTACTGAAAGGAATACATGGATTCCCCAGCACAACCACGATCTCCCCTCTACGACACCCCTCCCTTTTATCCGCCCACCATACGATCCCCCTTGATAATTTATCAGCGCACGCTTGACCCTGAGCTCGAAGGGTAGTCAGTTCAGTGTTTATGGTGATTATTTGATATATGAAACATGTGCAAATAAGTAGAGCATTTTTTTAGTAGAGTGATGCGCCTTAGTTTCACTTGTTGGACCGGTTGACGATGTGTATATGTAACGTAAGAGAATTGATTACCATTGTGTGAAATGAAAAATTTAATACATAGTACGAGTACTAATTTTTTGATTTTTCTCATCCAAACTTTCATTCACTCAATTATGCATCAACCTTCGTTTATCTCCTTGGAGACCAAAAAATGTTCGATTGTTATGGCGTAGAAAGCATATGATCAATTTAAAGTGAGTGCAGTTTTAAGGAAGTGCAGTCTTGAATCATTTTTTTCGTCTGAAGAGCATATGACAAGAGGATCCTGTTTCTTCACCTCTTAAAATTTTATTTCAGACAGATCTAGTGGGTCGAGGACTCAAAGAGTTCTTGCATCCGACTGACTATGCCGAATACGTGGAAGCAACAAATGCGTTGGGAGCTGTGCTCGTTGAGCATCCAGATGTCTCCAAATCGCCCGAGAATGGACTGTATGCCGAGTTACGGATGAAAACAGTCATCACTCAGCGAGGGCGTAACCTCAACCTCAAAAGCGCTCTCTATAAGGTGAGCGACTACTTGTTGAAAAGCAATGATGAACGCCGAACATTGAACCTGCTATGCACAATAGCGGTCAAGAGAGCATGTTGGGAGGTTGAACTTCAGTTGATCTTTCGCATTTTGGTACAGATGTTAAGGTGGAAGGTTGTGCTTTGTATGGTTCATAGGATCATATTTTACTTTTTTTTCTCGAAATATATATTCGTTGAAGAGAAAGCGGTGCTTTTGACTTGAAATATATAATTTCTGCCGTAGTGTTAAACGGTCCATTTTTTAGTTGCTCATGGTAAAGAATTATAGTTGTTTTGTCGTTTTACACTGGTAATTACAATTGTATTCCGTGGTTTACACTGGGTTATCCTCCTTTAACTGTTACGATGTTTTTTCCTCGAAGAGATCACATGGGAATCACTTTTCCGTACTACTGCCACACTCTCGGAAGCACTCACGGATTTTCTCGTTTCGTTTTTGAAATTCTGTGCTTCTCGGAACGTGGACAATTGTCCTGATAATTCAATTTAAACAGCTGTAGCATTTTTCCTTACTACTTGATCTGAACAAGTCGGAAGTTGAACATGCAGGATCAGGTTGTTCAGATCAGAGGTAAGGCCGTTTATCTGTGTCGTTTCGGGAACAGGGTGTTGCTGCAAGCTGATTTGGTTTGCAGCGATTCGTTTTCCTGCTGTATAAGCCTCTTTCACCTTTCTTTTTTTTCGACAGTGACTAACTCACTAAACGTTGTCTTTTTCACGTTTCACTGTTCTTGGTTGTCTACTTGAAGGGTGATGTTTATCGATATACGAGTTTCAAATTCTTTGTTCTGGGGTCTTTCTAGAGCTTCTCGGTTCATTTCAGTGGCATTTTGGTTAGTTTTTCTTAGGTCTGTGCGATACGTTCTTTGATTCCTGACTCATCTTTCCCGTATCGTCATAGGCGAAAACTGGGACTTTTTTCTTTCTCATATTGAATTTCTTTGTAGTTTTTATTCTTTGTGCCTACCTTTTTTATTGTTGTCCTGTTCAATAATTTCGGGACTTGAAGCCCAACTTATATGTACTCATACCGTGAAATTGGCATATTCCTCATCTGAATAACGTTGATTTTCCAAGCACCATTATTTCTACCCTTTGCACACCTATAGCCACATACATCACGAATCATCTTACTCGTAATTTCTCAATTCTTCAATTTGTTAAGGTACCCTCCTATAGTTTTCATCTATTTATGTCCCATATAATAGTGTTCTCCGTGAACCAACTGATCCGTATTTAGTTACAGGAAGCCTTCGAAAACCAGATTCATTTAAAGTGGTAGGGCGTAATTTCAAAAGATCTGTCCGTACTTTTGGCATTTGGCGAAATTGTTGTTGCAGTCGATTCCTCACCAAGGACTGGTAGACCTGTGTGGTGTTACTAGGTGCACCCCAGGTAATCCGAGTGATGTATGCGGCTTTTGGATTAGATAAGGCAAGGGGATCGCCCTAAAAGTAGAACAGTACGGTGTTGTTCAGATAAATACTCGCGAAATCATCCAACATTTTGAATGAGATGCGAAGATTGTAGCCTTTGACAACTAGGTGTTGTATCGTTGCTTCAGTGACGGAGTTCTTGTTTACATTGATCACCTTTGCTCGAAAGAGACGTGCATTTTCGCGTTTAGCGCCGCGTGTTCAATCCGCGGCTATTCTTTGCACTTCGTTGCGTAGCTGGATAAAGATGCTGAGATCTTGAGACGACTGTATTGTTTTTTCCTTCAAGATTTCCATGCTGCCACAGCTGCGGCGACATTTGTTCATATTATTTTAATGTTTTGAAGAGGAGTATAATTTCAATGATTTTTTTCTCTTTTATATCGTATTTTCAAGGTATAAGAGCAACGAAAGATAGTAACTGTTTTGTACTTTGCGGTTATTTGTATTCCTTGTGATTGGGTAGGAGATTAAATATTCTTTATATCATAATGTATTGGGTAGGCAAAATGGAATTTCTATCCAGTCATGATACCTAATCACATGGCGGCTTTGTAATAATTGGTTGATTCGGTCTCACTTTCATATGCATGTCGTCATGAACTTCTTTGCAGTCAATCTCATTCTTCCTACGAGCCGAGCGTTCACTGGGAGGCCATGTTGTGCAGATGCATGCTGCATCTGAACCTGCAGGGCAAGGTTCTGTAAATGCCCACGCTACTGCTCTCACTAAGGTTAGTGATAATTTCGTTTTTTTTGTGAAACATTTGCTTTGTTTTTTCTTTAGTTTTTAATTCGGCTTTTTCCTCATCAAGCTCTTTGGGAAAAGGACAATTGAAAGTGGTTGTGTGTAACTGTCATTGCTCGAATACATTGTTTTCGATGTAGATTTTAAAATTTTCGGATATTTGCTTCTTGTGCCTCTATCCGTTTGCGCGTTTTAAAAATTTTTGTTATTCATACATCTCGTGTCTGCCTTCATTTAGTTTTTTTTATTAAGTATGCGGACACACCAACTGGCTCGTTTATGACGCGACACACGTCTGACATGCGGATATCCTACGTTCATGATCGCCTCAACTACATTTTAAGAAATGAGCTCAAAACGCTCATGGGTGCGAGTTTCTTTGAACTCATTGACCCTAACGATTTGATGACATTCCGCGAGGTTCGTTAGTTTCTGTTTTTTTTTTGTGTGCTACATGATTCCTATTACCTGTTTTGCAGTCTATGAAGACATTGTTCGCAAAAGGTCACGTACGCACACCTTTATATCGTCTAATGGCTGCCAATAATTCAGTAGTTTGGGTCACAACTGAGGCCTCTACTGTCAACCACACTTCAAAGGGTCAGCGAGCTCAATATGTAATCTGCGTCCATCACATCGCTGGGTTGGTGAAATATCTCTACATGCATGTTTTAGATAATGTGTTGAAAAAGTACTTACGTTCTCCATACTGAATGTGATGAATCGTCACTACGTTATGATTACTGTTACTTGCTAGAATTCAATACAATTTCAGAATCAAAACTGCGGTGGAAGAGGCTGCTTCAATGCCTGAAGGAATCGCGGCGGGTATTGCAGTTCACATCAAGAAAGAAGTTGATGACACTAGAGGTGAGTTCACCTTGAAATATAGTGAAAAATAGTGGCTTTCATACTCATTTGTGATTTTCCAGAATACGCTGGACGTCAGCCGCAAATTGACGCTAGTGGTGCAACTGATTTCCAAATGCAGCCATTCACTGGCCGAGAAGACTTCAGCGTAATGACTAGATTGCTTTCTTTCGCTGATCCAGAGACGACTAAAACCACCTCCTTAGATGGTATGGGTTTTTCGAGATTTTTCCACTTTTTGATCAGGGCTTCTCCTTTATAACCGATTCACGTTTTCTTTTCTCTTTTTCTATTGGTAATTTTAGAGGACCAAGTTTCTTTTTGTTTATCTTGATCAATGCTTGCTAGTCGGTTCAGTGCGACTCCTAATATCGCCAATAACTTTATGCGATGTTGATGGAAGAATTCATACATGTCCCAGTAGCAAAAATACCGTTAATCGTGGTAGGCTCAGGGTACAGCACAAGGTGGTCACCAGAAGCTGCACTTATTTGGGGGGGGGGGGGGGAGGCCACTGAAGCCGTATATACTATTCGATCCTTCAACAAAAAGCTGAGAAGTGACGTATTTGGGGATGAAGTGCCAGCAGTATTAGTTAGTTGGAATTCAAACTCCCAAAACTGCGTAACTTGCGTTGAACAAGTCTTTATGTAGGAAAAGATGTGTCGCAGCTTTTGTGACTAGACCTGTAATATTTCGAGAGGTTTCTCGAGTCCAAAGGTTGCCAGTGATTTTCTGTTAGTTCTTCATAGCTGTACTGGGGGAGAGCGAAATAGTGGCATCCACCGTTTTTGTGAACGCTTTTTTTTTGTTTCTGAGAAAAGTTACCCTCGCTGCACACCAGCCGAACAAAAACAGCAGTTTGTTGAGCAGTGATGGTTTTTTTTTCTCAAAGACCAAGACCGTCTAACAAAAACGAATGCTGCTTTTTCGAGATGTTTGTGGGGGGAGCGGGGCGGAATGTTCACTCTCATGGATAAGTTTGAGTGGGATCCATCATCTACAAGAGATACTTGATCATCATTGGGGCATGCCAACGCAAGCGATTGACCATAACTGACGCTCTTCTCCGGTCATGCCTTCACATTGCGAGCTCTGCGTAACTTCTTCTGGTGAACTCCCACCATTTGCTGCGCCCTGGGTACCCCTTCTTGGTATTTTATAGTCAATAGATATTTACAATCTGTTTCATAAATTCAAGAAGATATCTGTGAGCGATCCAAGACGGGATTTCCAGTTAACGTCCATAGTTCGAGCGACAACGATGAAGCTGACGATGAGCATGAATGTCGTTGTCGGTCTCGTCATGTCGCTAAACGCCGAAAACGCTGTGCTAGGCAGGGTTCCTCGAATCAGATTCCATTGAAGCGACAACGTCCCGCGTCAGTAGAATGGAGCACATCCGAATTCGAATCAGAGGACACGGATTACGATGAGGTGTCGCACAGACTTGCAAAAATTTCTCAGTGTGTATCAGAACGCAGTTCGTGTACTCTGCTGAATGGAGGGCTTTTTTAATTCAGAGGCGAACTGTTTTAGTCCCTGCTAGGATAAGAAAAGCGGAGTTTGCGGACTGTCGACCTGCATACCTTCCCTGGATGTAGTCATCGTCTCGTCGTTGTCGTTTCGCTAAAGCGCTGATCTCGTCCCGGATCGTTCACATCCGAGGTGTTATCGAAACTGCTGGTTTCCAATGTAACTATGGTTGTCTTGTCACGTTTTTATATATCTTGCCAATCCTAAGCTTTACCTCCTCGAGGGATCTATATCAAAATAGACATTATTTTATGGCTTTGCAGGATGTGGTGAGGGACGCAGCCGTGCGTATTCGGACACATTTTTTCGCAGCCAGTCGGAATGCACGTCTCAAAGTTTTGGACAGGTAACTTTCTTTTGTTGATCCATAAAACTGATCGCTAGGGGTGCTGAGATGGCATCGTTTGATCATTATCTGGGCTGATTTTGTTATCTGTAACCAGCAAACTTTGTCCACTTGACAGAAAGGCTTGAACTTCCTCGATAACGTTCGTGAAGAGTGGCGCTGATCAGAATAGTGTCACAACTCTGAAAGAAGCAGAAGTCATTGACTAGCCGTGCATAAGTAATGAGACGGCATTTGTGAACTGTGGTGAACCGTCGGCGAGTCGCTGCATATTCTAATGGCATTATTGCTTTCTGTACTCTTCCCTCTCCTCTGTAGTCTACTCCTCTGTGCTCTATCTCTATCACCATATCTTTCTCAGTTCTGCGTTCTATCAACAGCGCATCGCTGAGTCGGCTGTCCACTTACAGCTGCACTGTTTTCGCAGTTAGATAATCTATTGCACTTGCACACTTCGTTCATAGGTGTAATACGCTGAGCTTTTTTTTGTTGTGCTTAAGATCAGATTTCCGTGGATGTTTCCTTGACCGGTTTTAGGAAATCATCTTTTAACGTGTTAGAGGCTATGTGATCCAATGCTTAGGCCTGCTTCTCGCTTCATTCCTGAGTTTTTGCGCAGATTTCTTCCAAAAATTTGCATTAATCTACGAATGCTTACATCAATAATGAAGGGACAAATTCAAAGATGCGAAAGCCTTGGCGCTCTTTCCATCGAGTCCACCAGTACTGTATGAACTAATTTTGGACCATCCCAGCGATGCGTTTTTTACAGTCCATTTTGTGTGTTTAGCGTTGTTGTTCACAAATTGATCATAATTGATGTACAGAATTATTATAGGAAAGTGTCGTTCGAAAAAATTAGATCTATTAGGTTGTTGCGAAATTAATTGCCGAAATGGACCCTTCAATTTAACATGTTGTAACTCGCCTCAATCACAATCGTTTTCAACATCTTAAATTGAAGGGTCC
>KN726887.1:0-12196 GCA_000816745.1 Ancylostoma duodenale
TTTGGGACCCACATGGAAATAAATTAATAAAATATTAACTATAATAATAAATACTAAATAAAATTATATTAAGAACAATAGTAAAATAAACAATTAAAATGAACTAATACAAGATTTTTACTTGTATTGTAAAGTTATTTCGAAAATTTGGCGACCCATTCTCGAGGGGGGGGGGGATTTATATTTTGCGCTCCACAGATTTTGAAATCTCACTTCCGCAATTCCATAATCTGGACTATTATTTGAACCTTAGTTGAGTGGCCACCCTCTAAACCATCGCAGCACACAACAAAACACTTTGTGGCCGTGCTGTGGGATAGCGTGCATAGCTAATTATTGACTTTTTTCAACTGGTGCTACACTCTCGTTACACTCTCAATTTAACCCTGTTTTTCAGTCTGATGTCAATGTCGATTTGGGCCTAATTGGGGTTCTAGTAGAGTCAAACTACCGTAACCTACCATTGCAGTTGGTTGCGCCCTTTTCCACTTCCACTATCTTAGTCCAGATATTTATTGAACAGATATTAGGCGTATTTTTTTTTCGAAAATAGACAAAAAGCTGCAATCGCTCTCTAATTTTCGATTTTTTCATGTTTTAGAATGGACATTGTTCATCCCATAACTTAACAAATAAGTAGTTATTATTTATTGTTGTTTATTATTTGGTATTTATTATTGACTTATCATATGTATTTTGGCTTGTGCAAATAATGCCGATTGATCCTTTATTTTTGTGAAGATGTTTTAGGTATTTGCAAATGTTAGATCCTATAGTTAAATTTATTACTCAGAATAGCCACGATCCAATTTTGGTAGACTCCCCGCTGCTTTCGTCGCTCCCCCTCAACTTTCGTTGCCCCCCCCCCCTTGCCCTACCTTTTCATTATCGTGGCAGTTTCTCTTCACTTACAAGAACGATTCATAATAGATTCTCGAGAGTCAGCCCCGCGTCAGACGCACGCATCCATCCGTAGAGGATTTCCTAGGAAAAGCGGTCAGCTAAGAATGTAACACCTGAGTGAAATTATAGCGTGGTCGACGCGATTAACAGCAAACGCGTGCGTCCGAGATGCGTCAGGCCCTCGTCGGAGCGTCAACTGGGTTTACCCTCTCTCATATAGACCCACGCTTCTCGAACGCACGCATCTGATACAAATTGCCTTATACTCACTCACTCCATGTAGAACAATCTCTTGTCTATTCTGATCCATGACGTCTATGGTTTAGCCAATTCTGTGTCAAAGTTGACATAAGGGTAACTCATATTATTATATATGCGTGCGTTCGAGGCGCGTGCGTCTATTCGAAGAAGTATAAGTTCAATCGCAGCCCTAACGCTGGCCAGACGCACATAGAACGCACGCCTCGCGTCGGCCGCTCGATCGTTTCATCGAGGATGTGCATCCAGTGTTGACCGATATTCATGGAGAATTTCCAGCAGGTGGATGCGTGCTTCTGACGCGCGATTAACCCAAGCATCCGTTATAAATGGCGCTATGGTTTAATCGTCTAAATCATTGCTCCACATCTGAAGGGGTAAGTGTTCGATATCCAAGCTACCTAGTTGTGCTAAGCTAAGAAGCTAAGAAATATCCATCTATCATTTTTTGGTAATTTTTTCTCCAAAAATATTCATTTTTAATTTTTTAATTTCGAAACCTGTTCTCTAACAAATTTGTTTTTGAACTCCCGGCCTCTGGCTCGATTCAAAGCAGACGAAAGCATCGTAACTTAGAGGTGGTCTTAGCAACGCTGGATTCGTAGCCGTTTTTGTTGCCTTTGTCTTATGCCTTTTATTCGAAGCAATACGAAATTCAATGAATTTCTACATACGTGACTATTTTCTACTAAAAAAAAAACTCATTCTAAGTATTGCGAAAGACTCAACTGACGAGAGGAATTCATGTGAGAAGCACTTTTCTTCCATGAAAATAGTGTAGGGTCTTTTTGAGACTTAGTAGTGATGATATGAATTACATTCTTGGGAATTTCAGATGACAAGAATCTGCACTAGTTGCTGATCTCAATGATATACGTTTCTCCGTGTGGGAGTGCCGAAAAACCCGTTTTCGAGTCCAATTCTCGTGGAGCTTGTGGGCGGAGCAAAAAGCGGGGTCAATGCGAGATGGCGGGGCTTCTTAATATAATTCACTCCCAGGGGTACGCCTTCTGAGCGAATTCGTACTCCTCGTGGGAGTTCCAACCCCCTTCCCAATGGAGAAGTGGTGGGTTTCATGTGGGTCCAGCAGTTCAATGCATGCCAGTGGACCCCCTCTTGGCCACGCCCACAAGCTCCACAAGACTTGGGCTGAAAAAAAAACAGGTTTTTTGGCAGCTTCGCGCGGAATCACTCATACAACTGTCAAACGAGTGAGTCGAGGGTTAGGAAGTTAATTTTTTTGGTTTTATTTTGCAATTGCAGGGCATAGGGTAAAGGTTTTACAAGCCTAAAGCTGCGACTTCTTCACTCTTCACTTTGTATTTTACTACTGTTTACTCCCGTTTCAATTTACTTGTCTATCTTATGTACGCTTCTATTTCCAGATAAACATGAACAATGACAGAAAATTCTAATTCTAGAAAATTACTCGAAACTGCAGCTGATCGAAAAATCGATCCCCGAGTATTCCGGAAAGAATCCCAACATACCCCTTACCTAATAGCTGTGCCTTATTCATCTCGAGTAGATTAAACAGCTGAGCTCATGTCCTTAATGAAATTCTATTCGCACTTTAGTCGCCCTTACCACTCAAAGTACGTCCTGACCGTTGCTAGGCTCGCACAAGATTAGTTCACTTCAAGCCCCTGTTCAAATCCCTCTTCCGATTGGCCATTCGAATATTTGAATATTCGAGAGTACCACCATTCGAATATGTATTCGACTAGTCGGATATTCGAATCTACTTGTTTTCTCTTATTCTCCTACTGCAGCAGCAATTTTTACACAAAATTTTTAATTTAAGTGTTTTTTTTTTGGAAAGGACAAAAGATGGCTTAAAATTATGTGTAATAAATAATCAATTACCTTAAAATAATCAAATATGTTTAGTATAGAAAGTAAAAATTTTCCAATTCTACCGTTAGTTCTTATTTTTGTTTTCTTCTGAGTGGATGACTTTTGTTCAACGGGTTTCTATGTTAAATGAGCCAGGCAGCTGCAATTTGTGAGGTTTTTCGGGAAATTTATTGATAATCCTTAAGAAACTATAAATAAGGTAAGTAAAATTTATATAATGAATTGAGGTCGTTTGAAAATTTTCAAGAAAAAACCTCAATAATGCTCAAAATAAATGCAAATCACCATTGCTTTAACAGCCCTCTGTTTTATGAATTTCCCAGTTATCGATCGCAGCTGTTTTGATCTACTCAGCTCCTCCAACTAGTTTTCTGCGTGTTGCGTGTTGGTTGTGTGCCTAATTATCGAATTTTTCGACACTCATTATTTGATCATTACCCATGCAGGGGGCGGAGCATTGGACCGCTGCGGGTCAGAAACAATAGGGCCCGCGGCGTTTCACTGCCGAAATTTGCGTCTCTTTGTGGCACACTAGTTGCCTACAACTACTTCATTACCCAATGTTTTCTCCAGAAGTACTTGCCAACGTGGAATTCGTGGTGGGACCCATTTTCCACTTCTCTGAAATTCGAAGAACAAGTAAGGACACTGTTTTCCATGGATGTTCGGCGATTCTGCTAAAGTTTTGTGGATTTTCCTAGTGGTTCTAATTTTTGATTTGTTTTTATTTTAACTTGCTAGTAACTAGCAGTTGAATGTCGCCTACTTGTTACCCAACTCTCCCGATGTACTAGTCACTGAGACATAACTATCCATGAGAGCAAAGATTCATGCATCCAGACGACGACTTACGGGGCCAGCACCGGCTGGAAAATGAAATGCTCCCCGTGGCCATTAAATCACCCACACGCAATCTTTACCCCACATAAATGTCGTGTGCCGTGCGCCATGCCGCTTAAATTGTGCGTAAGCGTAAGCGCTGCGTGCGTAATGGTGGCTGTGTTGTTTAATGAAGATGATGTTTCTTTTCATTTCAGTCATATATTATGTTAAGTGTTATCAAATTAGTACTTACTCTGTGCAAAGTAGCTTCTCGCTTATAGCGCTGCTCACTCAGGCCGAACTGATATTTAATATGTAACTACAACTATTCTAATATTCTCTACTATATATTAAAACTATAATATACTAATAACTATAATAACTATTTTTATGATTTCCAACGTCTCCGACGAGTACGTTTTTTTTTTGTAATGTGTTATATATAATATTAGATGCATATATATTAATATACATAATATTATGTCAGCGCACGCCCCCCCCCCCACCCACTGCGTCCGCCGCGACACTGATATTAATATATTACATATTACATATTTTAATATTAGACGTAATACAATATTATATATAGTATATTATAGTATTACAAGGGATGTTACATATAATATGATATATTATGATATGATATATTATATTATATAGTATGTATAATTCATGTATTACATAATATATGCAAATACTACATACGTCTAGTATTATGCATATTACATTTAATATTAGACGTAATTTTTGTATTTCATCTTGGTTCCGTAATAATTTCTTTATAGCTTCTAAACAAACGAGTTTGCAAGCCTCAACTCCTATTAGAGAAATGAGAGAGAAAGGGGAAAATATAGAGGAATGGATGATATTAAGGAATCCTGAATCGTTGTTTAATCCTTTGCGTAGTAGCCGTCCGAATAATTGGCGAGGCTTCTTACGGCTTTTGTTCGGCTATCAGCGAAGCATGAAATTTGTAATATAATAAGATAATAAGGATAAAAATAATAAGGAATAATAATAAGGATAATAAGGATAATGAGTGGAAGTGACAGAAATAAACTTACGTTCACGTCTTTATCATCAATATGTTAAACATTATATTATCTATATATTATTTCACATTCATTCTATATATCTTTATTATTATTACATGATATGTTTGCTAAAGTCACTTTTCAATACCATCTAATAGCATATTTATTCTCGTTTGAGAGGTTACTTGCAAAAATATTCATACTTCAGACGTTTGGACAATGAAGCAATTCATGCTAGATGGGTGCGTACGTCACGTATGCGCGCGACTCTCCATATGATGAAGGATAGGCCGAGACGCACCTCTGACGCATATGAGACGCTAGCGTTCATGGCATCGTGGCTACTGGACGTCTCACTCATGCTGCACACGCCGCATTTACTGTTCCTGACGAAAAAATCATTTGCTAGCGGTGTATGCGTTTGACGCACGTCTGACGGACGTATTCGGCACAACTTACCATATTTTTGAAACAGAAGAAACTATATCTTTTTGCAGGGGTTGTTTTTCTCTCCGGAATGATCGGAAAACGCTAATCCTTGTAGGGTTTCTGTCTAGAAATAATAGCGGATTCTCAAAACTTTTCCAGAAACTTCTATAGAGAGTCCTGTTGGTAATACTCAACATTTGTTTCTTTCCTATTAAGTTTCAATGTTAGAGTAATGCTCCGCTGACAGCGAAACATGCCCGAATCAAAAGAGGAAATGAAAAAGAAAGGAGAAATGACAAAACGAGAAAAGAAATATTGATTTCTTTCCCATTTTTCCTTCCATTTCCAGGAATTCCACAATTTCCTCGTACTCTCAGCTGGGCAGTCACTCGGGCGGCACTTTGTTTTGTACTTCATTGCCGTCTCGGAATAGCGTCTCGGATACCGTGCCCGCCGAGTTTTCCCATCGTTGCCAAGGTGCGCACACTACTGCTGGCGTCAGACGACTCCTTGCCGTCGTAATGAATACGCCTTTAACTTTACTGGAACGCTGTCATGTGGAAAGTTCCACGTTCCGACCATTGACGTCGTTCCCCCCTACGGCTCGTCTTCAGGTCGTTTTCCACGTTTTCTACAGCTTTTCCTGTGGAATTTTCCCCATCAGCCCGGATGAGATCGAACCAGGGATTGTTGTCTTCCAGTCCAAGCAACTTACCACTTGACCACCGAGACGATTCGCTCAAAAGGTAGCCGCTAGCACAAATATCCATGAAGCATGCCGCGCTCATGAAATTAACTAACGATAAGCTAACAAATAAATCCAAACATTTTAAATTTGAACCCGACCTAGTTTTGGGCACTTTTTGATTTTTTCTCATTCTTTTCTACTTCGCAAAAATCAATATCACATGGGGGAACACCCTTCCCGTTTAGAAGGTGCTTCCGAGATGAGCGATAAGCATATAATTAGGTGCTTTCATTGTTTAGCCACTAGAAATGACGCCACAGCGTAAAGATCTGCATGTTTGGTCAAACTTTCGGTCAAGCGAGCAATCAATAATCAATAATCGTGAGGGGTAGGCTCCGCCCACTGATAAATAGGGCGCTTTTCTATTTGTTTTGTTTGGATAGGAGGAAATTAAATTTGCTCCCGAGAGCTACGTCAGGGATTTCTGTGGATTAGGAAGAACTTCAGTCTAAGCCCCGCCCACCGCGAGCTTGATCGATGGGTCTGTAATATTTCCTTTGTCTGCACCATTAAGATTACCTAGGGTGAACGCATTAGCAGCCCACAAATTTACCCGTTGTTGATGGATGGGTAAATGGGCGTCAACACGTTTACCCTGGGTAAATTCTTTAATACACCCAGGCCCTGTTCCAACTGAGATTGATGTGGTTTATGAACGCCTGTCAAGCTCGTCCTCTCAACTTCTCCGATCTGTAGTCACTATGGCTAGATTCAACTCGTCTACTATGTTCCGGCAGTGCCAGTGCTATAAGGTGGAGCTACTAATAAAATGCATTTATTTTTATGTAGAAACTCGTCCACTTTCGTTCACTGAAAAATTGGCACATGAAAAAGTGGACGAGTTTTCCGCTGTCCGCCTTTTTTTTTGTTTTTTTTTCGAACATATAACATCTGCCATTCCAAAAAATGCAAAGTACTCTAGGTGGAATAATTTGCCGAAAACTCGTCTGATTCTTATGAACAACAATTTTGCCCATAACTATTCCTGAGTCAACTCTTTACTTGTGCAACAATCTGCTTACAGTACAAATACCGTACTCCTACAGGGCGACAAACTCGTCCATTCACCGTGTCCTTCTTACTTTGTAGTCTAAACGCAGAAAGCGACGACCAACCCAACCGATCAGTTCCCATCTCCTTGGCGACCCTCTTATGATTCCTCTGAAACAGAAATTTCCCCTTTGCTTTGTGTTTTCCTGGGATTTGTGGGACGGCCACGCCCACTTGTAGAACGGCCACGCCCACTTCAAAGAGCTAATTAGGATAGTTTTCTCCACTATTTTCTCTACTACTGAGTATTCAGGGTGTTCCAGAGGTTCCGAGACTGGTAATGAAGCGAACTTCAATGAATAGATAATAAGCCACGCCTATCTAATTAACCTCTCTTCACTACAAGTTTTCTTCCGGTCCTTTAAAGGGCCAGGAAGGAATAGCCAGCGACGTACACACATATCAATTCCCGCTTCACAATCACCTTGGTTTCACGTCGTCGTTGTCGTCGTCGCCGCTGGCGCCGGTGCAATTAGTGAAGAATGGGGCGTGTCGGGGTGTCACGCCCCATTTATGGCCCCCGACCCCGCCCCCACCCCACTACGCAGCACTCCAGCTCAAACAAGCCAATTCGCTACAAATGATACGCGTTGCAATGCGTCCCCCGAGGGACAGCGCGGCGACGTTTGACTCTAATTATTGCACTAATTAGATGCTTATTGATTTTTTTCATGTTGAAGTTTGTCGCGTATGATTTTTCGCACAGAGTGGCGTGTTTTGCACTTGTCAATGTGTCTGTTTGTCGCGTTTGATAGGACTGCAGCGACTATTGATCGATACTTCCGCGGAACTATTTGGGTTTGTAGATCACTTGATGTTTTTATGGAACACATGGCCAGAAATTCAATCTCAGTGGTGTCACGGGAGATTACTGTAGATTACTGTACCCTTCATTGCCAGGGTTTTCCTGGATTTTCTTTCACATCCTTCACTTTGTGTGTGCGTACAATTTTCTTTACTCTACTATAGTCTATAACGTCACTTCAGTACTATAGAGGCTTATCTTTATTGATTAGTTTCTGCTAGGTATCTTATAACAGGAAAAATTCCTACAGTATTACTACCACAAGCCTTACATTCCTTACAGTAACCGAATTATTTCTAGACTGGTAATCAGTGTATGCCTATAGGTTACTTTTACCACGCAGTCGCCACTCCTTCGTTTGTTTTTTGTTGTCTTCCAGACCGCTATAATTTTTTTGTTTTCTTCCAGACCGCTATAATTTCCTGAAATTGATTACTGTGGGAATTACGGTAAAAAAGCTGACGTATCAATGCTGTATTATGTAGCATTGTAGTAGTATATAGTATTAGTATAGCTGTTGTATCATCGTAGCAAATCACCTTACAAAGCTGTCTTTCGCTACAGTATCTTTTTGGTACGGTAACTATGGCAGAAAAAGGGAAAAATTTCTGTACTAATTCAATGTAGCATTGGCATTCATGTTTATTGATTGATTTAGATCATTAGAAATTGGTTTGTAATTCACTTAGGTTTCTTTCTTCTGGGGAAAATCTGAGAAAAAAAATAATAAACAATGTGAGAAGTAAATAACAACAAGACATTGATGTCGTACATATTTATTCGACCTTGCCCTTCGTAATTTTGCGTCCAGGGTTTCAGCCAATAAATTCAGCTACCGTAATTCACTTACCCTACTTTTGATGTTGGGAGTATCTGTACTGTAGCTATTACTTTTCGCCAAAATTTCTCGCTTCATGGAGAATTATTGCCCAGTTTACTGATTTTTTTTTTGGATTTTATTCCCATAGATCTCCTATCATCATCTTTTAATGTTCATACTACCCTTAGCACTAATCAATACCAATCAATAAGTTGTGATTTTCTCTTATCTCGCTGTTTCCGTTGGATTGATAAGCTACAAAAACTGAGGAGGCTACAACTTGTAAGAGGGCGTGGCCTGGCGGGATAGTCGCGATTGATTGGTCAGTTGGCTGACAGCGATACAATTAAAATGTGAGAAGCAAATTTCAATTTCAATTCGTCAGGCAGGTGAATTTTCCTGTGAACGGGGCTTCTGTCACCCTAGGTGCAATACCCTTAGTGTAAGGTTTCCTAGTAACTGGTTGTACTTTTCTCAATCATCAGCATTATTGATTAGCTCGCCGATCGATAAGTTTCCTCTGTTTTTTTTTTTCAAAACCTCTTCCTCTCCTCTCTTTTTACCTGTTTTTATACTTCTCTCGTTGTTTCACTCGTGTCCAAGAGATTCCTCGTTTTTTTATTTCGTTCGTCTCTTTCTTTACGCGTTAACTACCGATCGATTATCGATTTTCCGCCACGAATTTCAGACGTGTCGTGCCATGTGATGTGGCTTTGGCCGGCTGTGCTCATACTGGTGACTGCTGAAACTGTTATTTCAATGCTGCAGACAGAGAATCACGTAAACAAGCGGTCGAACTGTTTCAGGTACGGTACCTGGATTTGATCTACAGTATCCAGACCCTTTAATTAGTCCATATTAAACCCATAAGTTAGTTACGCACACTTACACCTACTGTAGATACAGTACAGCTACAGTTAAGCGGAATGATCCAAGAACTGAGCGGATATCTCTTCTTATACTATAAGCACTTATTGTGCGAATTTCCATGCGAGACCTACCTACAAATAAGGTGGCATTATTGGTTCAAAAATAAAGCTCAGAGAATCTAGGGAGAACAACGCAATTTCTGAGGGACATCCATCCCTGCACCTCAATCCACACTCTTTCCCTACACTTCCAGTGAAAGTGTCGCAAAATGCCTCAGGTATATTTCTTCACGGGACCCACATACTTATAGATAGAACGTAGTGCTTGTCGATCCATAGTTATTGATTAGTTTTTTCCTGGATGAAAAATGCTACAAATTTCCGTTTCATTGAACACGTAATGGGGAGAAAAAGTGCCTGATTCAGTATGCATGAGGTAGAATACTGTAGATTCACTGCTGTCTATGTTCATCTAGACATTTTGCTACTTTGGCGATTTGCTAAAAATGTTGATTTTTTCAGAACATTGAGCAAGTGCCGCTATGATTTTTTACGTTGATTTTATTCATGTAATGCCCTCATCTTTACAGAATTCAACGAATTCGATTTCACATACTCGAATGTTCAAACAATCGAGCTCCTTCTTTGCTATGGTGTTCATTCGAATATTCGAAAACTTCCCCACCACCCCTCCCCCCCCCCTCCCCCGAACTTCCCCGGAGCATATTTTCGTTCATTCGGACTGCTGCCATTGCTCATGGGTTCCAGTGTGCCCGGCGTTTTCTGCGCAATCTAATTATACGCTTTTCAGCTGCGCCTCCTTTGCCTATTTACCGTTATGGAATCAGCTTATGCACCATTATTTTCCTCCGAAAAACTTCACCGATCGTTGTTGGCAACCAGACGCAGGTAATCGATATATTGATTGGATTAACATCTTCGAAAATCCGGTCGATATTCCTGAAAAAAGCACAATAGCTAAACGAAAACATGAACAATAGCTGATTTTTTCCAAAACCAATCGGATAAAGATGAAACGAGTTTCAACGCTTATGGAAAAATCGATTATCGATCGGCTCATTTAGGTATTGGCACAGTGCCATGCACGTCCGCCTGTTTCACGTTGGTAGAGCGAATCGATCAACAAGACTGTGAGTTTTTCACGTGTTCTGTCACGCTTCACCTTGTTTTTACTACAATTTCGTGTTAAACTTGTTAGTCGCAGCTGCCTTTCGCTAATTACTGCCAGACACGACAATTAGTGGGCGTGGCTTGCACCCACTGCTTCGGCGGAATTATTTTCCAATGAGGTTAACACTGGTACGGGCTGAGATTTTGGAGGTTATAGAATAATCAATAATAATTATGGAGTGCATGTGACACCGAAGAGTTGAATAGTTCGTGGAAAACATCCAGGATATCTCTTACATCATGGATTTTCATGGCATGGAGATTAAATAAAGCAAGTTTGCTGTATAATTCGAGTATTACATACCAATTACTAGGAATATTTAGAACGAATAAAGCCGAGTAATTTAATTAATCAAATTAGTGATTTGGTAGCCATTTCGAACATTCGAATGTTCCAAAAGATACTGCCTGACAGCTCCTTTTCTTTCCGTCCGGACTGTATTGCTCCTTCTTGTTCGAAAATTCGACCTCTCAGCTTAGTCGAAATCGAATATGTCGAATACAATCTCAATTATACAAGCTACTACGTATATCAATTCTATTATATATTAATATTAATACTTGTGTTGTATACTAATTATTACTTATTTTTGCTACTCGTTTTACACCATACTTGAGCATTTAATATACTTTACGCTGTTCTTAATTTAATTTATACACTCTTACGTACTTTCATTTATAATCATATTTGTCGCCTTTATAGTAATGAGTTCTAGGTGAATTAATTTACCTATAATTTATTTATTTTCATTTTCTTCCTTCATTTTGCACCACACTCACCTAGAAACTAATAAGAAAGCACACTTAAAATGTTTTACCGATTTTTCGGTCAAAATCTGAACGTCCCATGGATATGTTCGTTTGCTTCTTTACTCTCTCCTCAGCCATAGCACTCTCTCGCCAGCTTCATCACTCTTCAGCACCATTGCAATTGTCATTGAGAGTAATTGACATGTGCTGTCCGCGCTCCGACAATGTTCAGCATAATGAAAAGCAAACATGCAACGAAAAGTGGCGTTGACCTGCAATCAATATCGATAAATCAATAATCGATCAACCCCCTGTAGAAAGCCTGCATGTAGGAAAGACGGGTTATCCAGGGAAAAACTTGGAATTTACCTGGAAAAAACATGAAAAACGCGATTAGAGGGTTCCTGACAGGTTTATACAGGTTACATCCAAGCATTTCAAATTATCGATCGGTTTTGCAAAACCTCATTCAGGCATCAAGCAAAGCGCTCATTGCTAGGCTACTTGAGTGACATGTCACCCATTCGGCGACGCCCCTGGGTAAATTACCCCCGCGTGACGTATAACCCGAGTTGAATTTGAATTATTACCTAGTACTTACGCAGTTATTGTAAGTGCACGTAATTGCACCAGATCTTTCGCGTCCATTGAGCAGGGAAA
>KN726888.1:21181-34789 GCA_000816745.1 Ancylostoma duodenale
TACGGTAACGTACGTAAGTTTAGTTAGTTACGGTAGTCGTTACTAGTTGTACGGACGTACGTCGTCGCGGCGCGACAACACACACACACACACACACACACACACACACACACACACACACACACACACACACACACACACACACACACACACACACACACACACACACACACACACACACACACACACACACACACACACAAACTTTCACTTTTATATATACAGGTTAGATAATAGATCACGGTCTCAGCTCTGTTACCGTGAGGTCGAAACCAGGGTGAGACCTCAAAGTGACCGGTCGGTTAGCGCGAGGTCTCAGTTGTTTTGCAATAGATTTTGGAAAAATTGACCGTGAGTGACCTCGAGGTAACCTTCCACGGTTACCTCACGGTTACCTCGAGGTTTCGGCCAAGTTACTACCACCCCTGATTTCAAGCCTACTTTTAAATCGGTTTGACAAGCCATTTTAACACCAAGCAACTAGTCTGCAAGAATGAGTGGAATCTGTAGCAAGTCAGTGCTCGATTTAAGTTGCGAGTTCAGCAGGATGATAGACTTCGAACGTTTCTGGACTGCTGGTCTGCATCTGATATTCTGACGTACATCTTGGCTAATCCACAACTTCATTCGAGTTCTAGTGGCTAATGAATTCAATTGAATGTCGTGAACATAGACCTTGCGACGTGATCTTCACCACTCGCCGTTCTCATTGTAAGAAATTCATCTGTTCTGAGCAAAATGTACTATTCTTCGGCAAGATTCGAAACGATAATTGTCTGCCTGGTGGATGAGAAAATTGCCTTTGCGCGATGATTCCATCTAGGCACAAAAACTTGAGTCAACATGTGGGCACTAAGAATGGCGTAACAAATCACAGGGACAAGTTTGGTAACTTTTGAGAGGGACCTGATGAATGGCTATACTGGCTAAGTATCTTATACTACTCTTGTGGGTACAGTTGTTGCGAACCGTACTCAAGGGACCGTTGTTCCATAGGAAACGTGACGCTGTGCGAATCCGTATAGAACAGCAATGAATGCTTGACGCTACACGGAAGTGAAAGAGGAAAGGTATCCGCCGCTAGTGCTTTGTCCACTGAAGTGGACACACGGCGAATGCTTGCTCTCATACTTTGCTGTATAATTGGCGAACAAAGTCACAGTGCTGTCATTTGTTAGCAGAACATTCACAGACACTAATGCCCTCGCTAGTGAGAATCTTTTTATGTTCAACTCAAATAACGAGCCATTAAACAATCCAAGTCGAATTGGATAACCATCTGTTGACGTTTTCAATACTACAATTCAAAAGATTCAATTGTCTGATCATGTGACCATTTTAATTTGTGGTTTACGTAAAATGAAAACATGATAACATGATTCTGAGAGTCGCATGATATCCTCCTCATATTTCTTCGCAGGGAAAAAAGAGAGAATACAATTTCAAGTTCCTGCTCGCTGGAAAGTTTTTAGGAGACGTTAATAAAAGCGACAGCGAATGCGAGTGCAGAGCAATCTGCAATTCCTCCGTATTTGGAGATTTGGTTTTGCCATCGAATGGTTAGAGTTTTCAAAATTCTTCACCAATATAACGTCAGCTTTATGATCTCGTAAAAGACTTGTTTTCTGCCTTGCCAGAACCGTGGATCAGCTGGACACCGTGCTGTAATCACACAGAAGAAAGCGATTAGTATCTAGGAACTACCCATTGTATCCGAGAAAACCAAACGTCCACGACTGAGACAAAAGAGACTTCCGAAATGCCTAGTACACAGTAAGAAGACCAGTACTGAACTCATTTCTGAGATTCGAGACCTTGGCTTCCTCTCGGAAAATCTGAGCTTTGATATCCATTTCAGATCCGTAGTCAAAAAAGCAGATAATCGTAGATATGTTTAACTTCTTCAAAATCTCAAAAACCTCAAAAACCAGAAAGCGTGAAACAGAAAGAAAGGTATATTCGCGTGCCTATCTATCTCTCATCTGCCACCCGTAGTGGAGTTTGGAACAACAGTTTCCAAGAATTCTAAGAAGAAGGATATAAACCTCTTGGAAAATGTTCGGAACATCTTCACACGGAAACTGAACACGAGATGATTTGGGATGAACTATGAATGTTCAAGTGCTTATTGGTGAGAAGAGATCCGAGTTATGATGATCCTTTTCGCACCTTGGCGTGCCATCCATCTCAGGCGATAGATCTCGTACAAATGGACAAATGTATTGGCAAAATAAAGCATAGTATTTCTCGCAAACGTTCCCTTTTTTGATGGTCTTTCCTCTATTCTAGGTACTAGAGTAGCCACCAGAGTAGAATTTCATGAGAAAATCGCGCCGATCGACGAGGTTTTTCATCGTGAGTGCTGTATTTAAATTGGCTACAACACAGAAGAATGAGCAGACGAGGGGGTTGCCAAAAACCAGTGGAGGTATGAATATATTCCTGTCTTTCCTTAGTTGTTTACGAGTTTCTGTTGCTTCATCGGTTCGATATCATAGGTTAGGGAAAAGTCTTGTCCGAAATTTTTAAGATGCAAATGTATAAATTACTGAAAGAACGTTTCGTTGAAAGCTTCTTCCTTGAACCACTGTGAAGCATCTCGGTGACCGCTGAGGTCAGCAACATCGTCGATCGGCGCGATTTTCTGCGCAATCTAGGAGAGTGTCGCAAGATCTACCATAAAACCCTGCTCATGCACCCGCACTGAGTCCAGAGATATGAGCTTTGAAGGGAAGCCACGTCTTGAATGACGCCACGTCACAATGCTGGAGGAATGCTGCAGTTCGAAATGCTCTCCGGGCACGACAATCACGGCGACCATCTGAGCAGGCCTGGTATTGAAACTGACAAAACCCTGCTCATGCACCCGCACTGAGTCCAGAGATATGAGCTTTGAAGGGAAGCCACGTCTTGAATGACGCCATGTCACAATGCTGGAGGAATGCTGCAGTTCGAAATGCTCTCCCGGGCACGACAATCACGGGGACCATCTGAGCAGGCCTGCTATTGAAATGATGAAAACGGCCGAAGAAAAACAGATAAGATGGTAAACCCTGCACTGGTCCACCCATTTTCCACGCCAATTTCACCACTCCTTCCGATAAAGAGGCCCCCTCCCCTTCGCGTGGGGGGATAGGTACTGTAGGAGTCTGTGAAGATGACGGACTGACCTGGCGCGTCGGACACCAGTCAAGTCACTTGGTGAGGCCCACACTTAATCAATGCCTCTATCTGTGCTCTCACTCATGAGAGTAGTCTGGATGCTTCCAAGCTTCACGCTCACCAGGAACTGATGAGTTTCCCAGCAAGATGTGTTATCACTCCTACCCTCTTCAGTTTCATCTTGAAGCTGACTGGGGCGAGTCGCCTCTACGAAGTACTTCCATTTTAACCGGGAAAATTCTTCCACTTCAGAGCGGTTAAATCACAACTTGCTCGCGAACGTTCATGATTACGGACACTCGTGAAGTCGAGCGCGTGTCGCATTCCAGCGAAGGACTCTATAAGTGAATCACAGTCTAAGGGTGCCTTTTCAAAGGCTCTACCTTTGCTAATGTTTTTCTACACATACATCCCCGTCATCGTCCAAAAACCGAGAGAACCTGCCTCTCGAGGGTACGCTAGTGTTAGATAATGTTCTCCATCCCACACCTTCCCCACTCCCTCATGAGTGAATTAGGTGTTTTCTTGTACATGGCGTGCGTGCAGTGAGCTGTACTTCACCACTTTATAAACTGCAGTGTACTTAAAGGCAGCAGCAAAAAATGAAATGAGGTTCGAAACAAGATCAAAATGGCAAAATGTCACGCTTTCGTACGGTGGGATCATTATTTCGTCCTTTCATTACTTCCTTCCCCATTGAAATCACCCTCAAGGTATCGTCAACAGCAAGGCTTATTTGAAATGGTCTGAGAATTCTCTAGCTAACAACAGCGGTAGACTGTGGAGCTGAAGCTGTCCCTTGTTGCTAGGACTCAAAAGCACTGCGGCAACATCAAAAAGCATGAGGCTACGAAGTACGGAGAAATGAGCTAGCAAAGGTAGTAGTACAATAACCCATGCCCCATCTCCCTCCCCCTGCATTTCCTAATTAGTCAAAGGAGACATGAGATGCAACCCGGAAAGCGTGTTGAAAAAATGCCCTGCAATGGATACAAGGGATGAAACGGTCGACACTAATTAATGCCCTCTTGGGAATTTCTCTGCATTCAGTTCAAATTTAGAATCGTATTAGCTTTTGCACATATTTGCATACATTAGCATGCATGTACCCCGTACAATGGCTAGAAGGGTACCCGATGTACATTAGGTTGGTGCAGAAGAATTGCGCTTTTGTGCTAATCAAATTTATCATGGGACCGCCATCTCTTAGCGTATGTTTCTGTTACAAAAACACTTTTGTTCTTTTCAAGAATATGATCGTGATCCCCAAGGAAAACAAATTTCGAGCGATCTCATTCTCTGATAACTGAGGAGCACGAACGCAGCCCGAACGCCGTAATGATTCGGTTAGAAACGCTAGCAGCAACGGTTGCTGCCATCCTCCCCTGCTTTGCTGCCATCCTCCCCTCCATTGCTGGTGAAGGAACGAAAGCTTGAGCAGCAATGGAGGGGAGGATGGCAACAACTGGGAACCTTGCTGCTAGCGTTTCTAACCGAACCATTACGGCGTTCGTGCTGCACAGTTATCAGAGTTGTGAATGTTCAAAAGTTGGATCGAGACAACAAGCAATATCGACATCGCATTGGAAACGAAAACAAACGTGGGCTATGGCTGCGCTTCGGAAACTGTTCGAAAGAATTTGAGACCCGAAGTTCAGCATCATGGCTGTCGCAAAGCCAAGCGACGGAGATCAATCATCAGAGCTGAACTTCGTTAACTGCTCGAAAAGCTGTCAGGGCACTCAGCATCAATTTTTCAACCATAATTTGGAGTTTCATGCAAACTGGAGTCATGCAAGCTGGAGAGGATGAAAAGCTCAGTATTCTAGAAACCACTCTTTGAATTGTGAGATGGCTAAAGACATCATGTTGTTACTCTGAATAAACTCATTGTTAGAATTTTCTCTTACTCCACAATAGGAACGAACCGTTCATGAATGAGATTGCAAAATGCGACGAAAAATGGAGCAGCAGGATACAATGGTCAGCCTATCGATGGGCCGAGAAGGAATGCTTTTGTGTGCCGGATTTGTAGTAGACCACTACTTTGTAGTCTGCTGTCATTCTGATCCACTACAACTCTCCGGTAGTAGTATTTAGATGCCCAAGAGGCTCGCTGAGCTCATGACAACGCAAGATGGGTGGTATTAAGTTCGGAAAAGCACATGCTTCGACAGGTGACCTAAAAATCTTAACTAAGCATCATTTTCTTTCCAAATTTTTTCCTGGATGTAGGAGTTTTGCAGAACCGTGACCTTTCTGGAGATTTCGAACCATCAACCATGTATTAATTGATGTTCCATGCGCGTGCAGACACTTTAAGAACTGATATGTGCGGTCATAAGAACACATTCCAGTGATTTACCACTATCTGGCCTGTACATTGAGTGGAGGATACAGTTCTGAGTCTATACAGTCCTTCAGGATGAGCCGTGCCGAGGGCATACCCTTCCTTCGCATCGTCACCACTAGCAAGTCGATCTTGGACCGACATGCTAAACTTAACTAAAGATAACGTCCGACGAAGTTGTGGGGCTAGAGATATCAACCGGCGCGGCGAGAACGCGTTGCGGGAATCGACACCAGGGATGAGTGGATACGAGATTTACCACGACTCAGATGACGGTGTGGATAACGAACTGGGCAAAAAATGACCGGATAACAGATATCGGACAACGGATATCGGATAAGTGTCCCAGATGGTACAAAACATCACATTCTACGATATTTAAAGGTACAAAAGAGAAACATTGGGATACTGTGTTCGAGAATTAGCACAAATTCGTCCTGTTAATCACCAAAGTTTGCCATTATGTGAACGACACTCATTATGAAATGGTATAAGTGTGTATGTAGTACCTAGAGTTCGCCACGAGACCAATAGTTCCCAGTGATATTTGGATATTCGGTAGTTCGACTGGAACATTAGGTGCTTAGGGTGATACGTGGTGACCGGGACGTTCTCAGTTTTTCAGTACAAAGGTCCCCGTAACAAAGGCTGGTCTTCCCAAGGTTTCGTTTCGAAACCAGTTGACGACAACGCGATTTTTTGGGTAGCATCGCGTGTACTAAAGCTTTGCTTCATATATCCTTTGTCGAATTCTAATATATTAGTACTCACTGACCATTATGACCGTGCCGACTCCTAAACGCTATCTGCTTAACAGGTTCAAAAATTAATTTAAAAAAAACAGGATTCAATGAATGGTCGAATTGAATCGCTCGAGAAAGGGGACACCGCTCATCGGTGAGCTACGAGGTCACCAATTTTTTACGATGCTAATGGTCACAACATTAGTGAACGTTGTTGATAATCCTACAAGTGAATAATGATCTCGAGCTTATTGCCTCACATCGGCGGAGCACCGCAGAAAACTGAGCAAGAGCAGTTCTTCCTGGGCATATACAAATCTGTACCTACTTCTACACCGCTTCAGGATTATAAACTACTCATGTCGAGAAACGCGCTATGGCACACGATGGCTTTTCTTCAGACGAAAGCTTTCCTCTGTCGAAAACAAGCAAAATGAATCCACTATATTTGGCCTTATCCGCACTGTTATCCGGCGCCAAATGCCCGGAAGGCGGTTCGGATAACGGATAGACTTACGTACTGATAACGGCTGAACGGATAACCGGATACGGACAATCCGCTCCTCCCTGATTGGCACGTCTACTCCAACCCACAACACCACATACAAATATTTAGTGTCTCACCTCGCCCTCGCGCTAAGTTAATCCCGCCTCGCTAATTTTTTAAGCAAATGAAGACGTACTTATTTCTAGTGGAGCTCAAAGCAGAGTGCGAGATACATTCACTGCTCTGTGGGAGTTTCGACAAGATATCAACACTCCAAATCTTGTAGAAACACTGCGTAATGCGGTCAGTCGCTAGTGCTGGAGATGAGGCAGGAAAGCAAAAAGCATATGGTAGTAATGTTGGTTAGGGACACACTAGCTCACTTAGAGGGGCGCTCGGAGAACAAACGTACACACGACTTAAGGGCAAGGTATAACGGCATTTACCGAGTACTTTGGTCGGTCGTATTTACGAAGCTCATTGGAGTGATTAGGTCGTTTTCGGATCAGCGCGCTTGCGACGTACGTCAGAAACACATGTACGTCGGAAGTGAGTTCAAGCATCTCATCTTCACGACAAATATGCCTTTGAAGGTGAGAAGACACGAGCACATAGCTGCAGTTGCTTTGATAATGCCTATATTCGTACCCTTTAATGCTTTCATATGGATTTCGAAGTCGACCATATAGACGGAACCCCATTGAATTGCTTCCAAAATTAGTCTGTAATGTAATACTGTAGTGTCGAGCAACTCTACTAGGTGTGAACAGATTGATCGAGGCCAATCCAAGGGGGCGATTTTTCATGCACACAAGAACAAAAGAAAATAATACCTTGCATGATCTGCCTTTCCACGTTTCCCGAATGGTTTTTGACTGAGTTTACGTTACTGATTGCACTAGATATAAGGAAAGTTCGTAAACGAAAATTTCAAACCTTTGCTTTCTCTCAACTCAAACTTCAGCAAAACGTGATTCAACGGCTCTAAAAACAAGCCAAACTATTCGCTTCTCTGCAGAGCAGACATAAAAGGATACGTTAGATATCCCGTCTCCCCTCTGAGAACGAGCGAGCTTCGAGGTTCTGGCTCTGATCATGCAACAAAAACGAAAACCCTTTGAAGCCATCGAAGCAGAGCACTGAAACGTCCGTGCGAGCCTTTGCAGATGGACCATGCACAAGCTACGAGTTAGTAAAAGGTCATTTGGTGCTTCACTCAAATGAGAGTAGTTTGAATGTGAATGAAATAAATTTTTCATGTCCTTAGCGTTGGTCTGCAGCACAACCTTAGTCCGCAAATTGTCCCTGCCCAACTACGCAACAATATTGGGGATGAATTCATCATCAAGTGATATTTTGACACGTTCGCGACAGAGCCGATTTTGAGCCTGCCGTCGCGTGGGACACGCGCGCTTTTGAGCGCTTGGGTCCTGCGCTCGACCGGTCATGCACGTGGTCCCACGGCGTACTAACTTTTCCCTTCCATATAGAACGCTAACTTCTTTCATGAAGACTATCTTTCCGGTCGCAATTCTTAAGAATTCCTCCCCATGCTTGTTGTCTACTGTTTTGTTACCATCACTGTTTTTTTTTTTGAAAGTTTATTGATCTTTTAGCTGTCCATGTCCGAAATATGAGTGAAGAAGTTCGAGAAAATGTCTGGTTTGCCCAATTCATGTATAGAAAACTTATATGTCTACTAGTACATTACTACATAGGAATTAGCTAAATAAGAATGCTTCACTAAGATAGGACGCTAAATAGGGCTTGCACAACCAGTCGTGCACGTTGTCGCGAACGTGTTAAAAAGGAATCTCATCTTCCGTCTAAGCAATAAACAGTTCCTCGTTGAAATGTCATCAGTTAATGAGCATTATGAGGTGAAATCTGCTTCATTTCACTTTGACTGAGATTAGTTCTCTCATTCCTTACAGTACATATGTATAATTACTAGCTGACGACCTCGAGGGGACACCTCACCTATCATGATGGCTGCCATAATGAGTGGTTAGCTTCATTTTTGAGTACACCTAAGCTATATGTGTGCCTCAAAGCGGAAAGGTCAGAAAAGGTTGCAGTATTCAAGACGAGTCAGCTGAAGACCCCCAAGAAAACGGTTAGTTTATTTTTAAAGCATCTCTGTAAGTTACCCAAAGAAAGTGCTCAGAGCCCTCGAGGAAGCAAGTGAAGCGCAGTGGAGGCAGATGTTTCTGAGGAGTCTAGCTAATTGTTCTGCTAGTGACAGAAACACTGACCATGACATCGCAAGAGTGGAAAAGCTGTGAGTACTACCCTAATAGAATATGATATGAAGTAGCAGTAATGTTGTATGGAGACAGGAACGTACATAAAGCTTTTATTGGAACAAGTCTCATCAATTTTTAAAAGGTCACTGCTGATGCGAAAAATGGGAGCAGTGAACCATGGAACTTGTGGACTAATAAAACGCCGCCCTCTCTTCCAAACGCTAAACGTGCTTTCGGAAACTTCTGCACAACTTTCTGCAAACTAATTGATTCAGATGTTTCGAAAAACTGCTGTGGCAGAATTGAAGACATGTTCGAAGAAGCACATGCAGACAAATTTCTATATGGTCGCGAATGTACATATATGAAGTCCTATGTAATTGCTAGCATAAACCTAACTAGACCAAGTGCGCATGTTTACTTTTGCACTATAATTGCTGTCATTCTGGTATTTGCGATAGTTTTCTGTGCTGCTCTCCGTTCTGCTTCCACTAATGAAGCATACCAGGATGCAGGGGCCTTTTGCAGTGGGATGTATCTCATTATATGAAGTTGAGGGCGCCGTCCCTGAATCCATTTTGTTGAACTCCTTTGCGTAAGACGTGATTCTTTGCAGTGCTGGGTACGTCAAAGAGTAAAAATGAAGAGTATACCTGTGACCAAACTTCTCCGCTGGAAGTTTCTGCGTAGTGGGTTTTTGGGATATAGAGCAGGGTCTCCATCTCCATCTTGCAACATTTTTATTGAGGTAGAAATTGATAATAAATAAGTGACTGATGATTATAATGAATGGTTAGATGAAGGTATTGGCTCATGGCTTCTGTTCTTTGAATTCAGTCTTCTTGCCTGTTTGGTCCTACCAAGGTCTCTCTGGGGCTCTACCTTCTGCATGGAGTGTCACATTGTGAATGTTAATGTATGAATAATGTATCAATAAATAAACAAATAAATTGTGCTCGAACATCGGAATAAAACGCTCATAACGTGCTCGCAATAGGGTTTAGCAGGAGTACGGACTCGACTCCAGTGTCCTGATATCGTCCTCTAGAATGCATTAAATCTACCAAAAGAATCTTAGGCTCTTGAGATATCTCACTTAAAAAGGCTATGCCAGCCTAGTATCTATTCTTTGTGAACTACGTAACTCGACCACGTTGCATTACCTTTTCTAACTTTTGGAGGCAGAAATGAACTTCTATAGGGGTGTTCATAGTTTTCAGCATGGTGCAGCGCGGCGCGGCGCGAGAAGTCGACCACTGCATGCTGACTTCCCGCGCCTTGCGAGCCGTCCAGTTTCCGCTTTGCCATGGCGGCAAAAAAATGCTGCAGATCATTACCTGCCGCAGCCCGTAATGCAAAGTGAGTGATACTTAACCGGCGGACGGGGACGTGGCCTGTCAAAACTGTAGAAACCCCTTATTTCTATGCATACATATTTCCATGCGAGGGAACCACTTTTGTGTATAGCGTTGAAATGAAATACTGCGAATAATACACAGAATCGCTTTCTCCAAAACTCCAACGACGATGTAAAAAAAGAACTCTGTGTGGAGCAATCCGAAGTCCTGAAAGCAAATGCTTTCATAGCAATGTCGGAATGTCAAAGGCAATATTGACAATTTTTAATTTCCGATATGGCTACGATTCAAGAGCGCATCCCTCATGTGAGCCCACACTACCACCGCTTAAATTCTTAATTTCTGTGAGCAAAAGATGATAGCATGACTGATAATACTTTTTGAACCGGAAATGGAATAGAATTAATTGTTTTCGATGGGAGTTCTGAAGCTTATGTTCGTCTATCCTATCCACTAAGCCGCTTCCCAGGTGGATGAGCGCTCAGTGAGTCCCGCTTAGAATTGGCTCAAACAACAATCTTTGCAGTCATTCTACAGGGTACCCCATAATCCCTTGCACACCATGTTGATTAACACTACAGCAGCGGAATTCAAAGTAATGGTATGACCTCCATAGCCGCATCAAGCCAACACAATAGCAACTCAAATGAAATAATAGTTCGGGAATATGTCGCCTTTTAATTTTCTAATAGCTCAAAACCGAATGGGAGACGCACCCGTCGCGGCACGGAGTATCGATGTCACCTTAGAACTGGAGCCAATTTTCAGAAAAGAGCGAGTCTATTCTCAAGCGTACAAACAACAGACACACACAAACTTTCACTCTTATATATATGTTCATACAGATGAATGAATTTGTGATCGCCCTATATCGCAGGCTTAGCATCTCAGACTGCTGCTTTTTTCGTCGATAGGGCTTTGCTTAGCGGGGGAATCCAAACACCGGTGACGGAGGCAAATTTTGGCTGACGCTATTTTAGATCACGGCTGAGCGGCTCCTTGCAAGAAACCAGTCCATCTTCGCATGAAAGATGCAAAAAGTCATATATTCCAATTCTGGATGAAATTTCAAGTAAGGTGTTGTTGTTCCGTTTTTAGAATAAATTTCGTTTTGCGCAAGAGTGCGCATTTCCACCGCAATACGTAGTTCTCAAGAAATAGTCGTGCTGACCATGTCGTTTTCGAATGCGAAACGCTGTTTTTGAACTATGCAAACGAGCTCTTTCTTTCAAGTTCGATGTGCAGTTGGTTACAATTAGGATCTGCATCGATGCAGAGTCGTGTTTCTTGGAGGGAGCCTTCACTATCAAGGCACATTACAACTCTGATATCAACAACCTTCACGCTTCTGAACCACGTCGTAGGATTGAGGAATCTGTATACAAATGTGATCTAATAGTGCAAGCTTCTTGTTTAAACAAAGATATCACAACCTTGTTAGGACAAAAGGCAGCCTCAATTTATGGGCCTTTTATGGGCCGTCAGTGGGAATCAAGCATCTCGATGAAAATACAAGCGTGTTCAACCTGTTCAGGGCTGTCTTTCCACTGTTATTTCCTTGTGAGACATTAATAATTAGCAAATAATTAACGCAGTAACTAATCAAACATGAGAATACACATGTTCTTAATAAACCGGACTCTTTTTCATACCCCCCACTCCAGACAGCAACGACTGAAAGAAAGAGCTGAGGAAGTATATAAAACCGAAAGGACTACTATTATGAAAGAAAATAGCAATTGAGATCAGATTCCCATCACATATGACTACATGCTCAACCGGTTGGGCACGAAAACCGGTAAATATACGTTCTTAATTCGCCCGTAAATATACGCGTCACAGGGGAAAGTGAGTGAGGTGCATGCGAATCTGACATTTAGCCAATATGTTGAATTAACTCTATTCGTGAAGTAAACATAGTATTATATATTCTCAAGCTCAATAGTACGAGGAAAAGCGTAGCATTGCTTTCATATGAGATTCCACGTGACAAGGATACGGCAGCAATAAATTATTATTATTGGCAATTTTCAGACGACTGCAAGATGAAATGCGTCAGGTCGTCCATACGTAATGCTAAATGGTGGGTTGAAGAATAGGATGAGAAGTTATTCTTGTTGTGGTGCTCCTAAGATCTGACGAATGCAACCAGAAACAGAAATTGATGTTCATTTGTCGCAAACGTTCCAGGAACGCAATCATTTCATGTGCAGGTGCGTTACATGTGGGAATCGCATTAATCACATGAACCCGCAACTATGATTAAAGTGCTAGATGAATGGCAGTCGAACTGTGAGCTCATTAGAAACTTAAACTTCTTCTAGTGGATTTGTAATCAATGATGCTTGGGTAATTTTCTTCGAATTTTTCGGTAAATATAGAAACATTTTCGAGTTTTCCAAGACGTCTTTATCACATGGAGTGTTTGACCACATTGCGAGAGCGAAAGACGACACTGAACACATCGCCGAAAGCAGAGGTCATGAGCAGAGCATCTGTGTTTTTCCTATCTTGTATGCATGTAATGTATTTCAGCCTGCTATAAGAAAGGCATACTGGTCCTTGAATGGAGCGACCCAACGAAAACAGGAGGCTGCTACATAGTGCTTCTAGGTTGGGGCGAAAACACATCATCAGCTGGAAACAAACACCCACCTCTGCTTCGTGCGAGTTTTCGCACCTTTGCGCTACTATACGTACAAGGTAAAGATATTATAGATGGCTTTCCACAACGGTACTTTCATCAAAACTTAGGGAACTCTCGGAGGAAGTCTCATGTACGTCTGCGTCATGTTCCACTGGCTTCCTTGCTTTGTGTCTCATGAAGTTAGTCTGGAAACTCTTCAACATTATCCTGGATTTCGGAGAGAGCTGCACTAAGCCCACAAAAACTATGTATCTAAAATGCAGGCCGGTAAAGCATCCATTTGCGACTAGAAGAAAGTAGGAGCATCGAATTCCCCGACTTCTATGGGAAAGCAGTAATACAGTTTGACTAGCACAGGTGTCTTCGCATGGGTGCAAACTTTTTCACTCTTCTAACGATGCAACCGGACCCAGGAATATCATATGTGGAAAAGAATGATATTAACTAACCAATCGTTGACCATTTAGATCTTGTTTATGGATGAACGCTCCGGTAGGTTCTCTTTAGTTGGAATGTTGTAAGCTGCGCGGCTGTTTCTGCTATGAACTATTCCGGTGGTCTGTTTCTCCGTTAGGGATAGGGCATACTTCACAGCGACGCTGTCGCTGCGACCGT
>KN726889.1:9021-21439 GCA_000816745.1 Ancylostoma duodenale
AATACTGATGTTCCGTGCACATGTCTGGCTCTATCTCCTTCCATATGAGTATGCTCATGTTCTAATAAATAAATAAATAAATAAATAAGTAGATAAATAAATAGCTGACAATAAAAACAGCTGGCTCAGAGCAAAAAGATCGACACAAACTGTCAGCTCTCGTGCACATAACGGGGAGAAGTTGCTACGAATATACCCGTCTGAACGAGCAAGGGGTAGAGGTGTTCGTGTAGTAACTTTCAGAAATAGATATGCACAACATTTTTCCGGTGATGGGTATATTTTTCTTTCAAAATTAAGATGTACAGCACAAAACATTCGAGTATTTCTTCGAAGGAAGTGAGTTGGGATGCTCAATGGGCAAGGAGCAGCTTGTATTCGCTATAATTTAGAGAAGAATAAAGTAATAGTTGCGATTATGGCTCAAGATAAGTATGTTTGGAGATCAACAAAGATGATTAACTTCGCTCATAATCATAATTTTAAAACAACAACTGAGAAACGATAAATGTGCATAGAAACTGTTCGCATAAGGCCGACCTGAACATGCCAAGCAGAGCCAGTGTTGTGAGACCCATTCCCAAAATAACACCAGGGTTGCTTGCTGCCTGAGAGACCACACCGCTCTTCTTCTTGCCACCGGTTTCCTTCCCACTGCTATAGCCGATATCAGTGGGAATAGCTGGTATCTGAAATTGAAGATCTTCACATCAGTACTAAACCATGATCAAGCATACTTCTCGGGTCCTTGAATAAAGTATGTTCTGGTTACTAGAGGTATTTTTATAGCGAACGCGGACATGAAATTTGGGAGTCAACAATTCTGTAATGATCGCTCAAACAAACAAAAACCAGTACTGCTGCGTAATACATTTAGCGAGAAAGCCGCAGTTAAGCTAGCAGCTAAGCTTTTCCTCTCTAATTTCATTGCTATTGCAGTGAAGTATATTATTTTGTTAGATATCTGAAAAATGTTGCCGATCCGCGAAGATATGATCCTAGTATAGCGTGTTTCACCGCAGAACATAGCTGTAAAGACATTAGAGAGATAGAGAACGCGGGAAATAGTGTCGCGTCCGGAGAGGTAGCCGAGAAATGCAGATCATAGGCACAAGTAATCAACTATCGTTTTCGACATGGATTAAAGCCTTGTAAAACGTTGGAACATACTAGTAAAATACGAAGTAAACTAACACCACTATATCTTGCTTCGTTATCCGACGTTCGACTCATCTGTTCAGCTGTTAGGTGTTCTTTCTTCCACTCATACGAACCTTTGCGGGGTTCCTGAATAACGACACATTGTATTTACTGGAGTCCACTGCACAAATAAACCAGTTCTAAATCGAGCTGAGGACGAACAAGTCAGCAAGTGGCATCACCTCATGTATTCCAGCCGCACTCATGAACACCTTGCGAAAAATTCCCATCTTAGATCGATGTATAAACTAAAAATAAAAAATCAATGCTAATCCAATAGAATGTTGAAAACAAGAAACAATACAAAGACGGAAAAAGGACACCGAATGTGGCACAAAACCATGACAGCAAAAGAAGAAGCGACAGAATAAGGTATTTATTTCCATATCTACAGTGAGAAGCAATCCAGAGCCAGTGAAAAAAAGAACATCAATCATCATTAATACTATCACATTTCAACTTAATCTTCGTTGATTCAATCCAGAGATCTTTACTATCTATTCTATTCAAAATCAGCATGACAGGCAATGTCGACCGAGTAAACTAAGTGAACTACATATAATGTACATAAAACACAATGATAAAGGCGGTTGTAGAAAACACTAGTCGTTTGAAATGTCATAATTCAATCCTATCTTGGTTGCTTCACTCCATAAAAAAAAACTCGTTGCTACCATAGCTTTTTAGAACTAGCTCGGTTTAATCCGAGTAATTACAATGCATGTAAAACGTACCGAGAAGGGAAACTGAGGAAACTCGTAAAGAAAGAAAGAAAAGTCTAGATCTTTTCATACTCTAGCAAACGAACGTTGTGTTGAACTGATCAATTTGACCAAATAAATGAACATGTTTCATCATCAACTTCATCATCACCTCCATCTCCATCGAAACTATAACAGGAAACACTAGAAACTAGGAAGAACAAGGTGTTCACTTATGAGCTGAATCAATAGCAGCGCGGTCACGAGCAACTATGCCGGTCGTTCGAGATTCAGTGTAGAAGTATACAGTGTAAGCGCAAACAACCGCGATGGTGATGAAGACGACACGCATTCTGTCGTGCATGCGATTCATGGTTCCACCTCTGCAATTACAACGGTAGATTAATAGTGAGAAATGTAATAAAGAAATGAAAACAGCAGATACCAAGAAATTTATGAATTGCAGTGTTCGCCAGGCTCTCAATGCAAACGTACGTAAAAATAAGCTGTTTTCTCGTGTTCTCATTCTTAAATGTATTCTCTCTATCTTAGTAACCTTCGTGGTAGGATTAGTACTTTTATGCACTCTTTTTTCTATCTCCCTTGTTCTCCATTTCTACACGGTTCTTGAAACTTGGAGTTCCCACGTTTTCAATTGTGTTCTAGCTGCGTTGCCTGAGCGCATCGATTACAACAGGAGTTTGGACTATTCAGAAGATCATCCTTGCGGAAATTGTGAGTACAACCTAGGTGGATCAGCCGGCTATCAATGAGGACCTTTCAAACGATTAAGGCGTGCATGCTCTAAGTCCTTGCCTAAGAGGGATGATATGAATACATCTTCTAGGGGATGCGTACTCTCGAGACCGCGTCTGGTACTACTAGGTGTAGGACATATCGCGCGATTCTTTGGCTGTCAAACAGGCAGACGAGATTTGAGCTCACTAATGCCAATCAGTGTTTTGTCACTTGTTGCGATTCGTCTGGATCTTTTTGAGTCCATCATAACCCCTCCCCTCACAGTGGGCAAGGATGCTCAAACGGATGTATGACATTAGAAAGTAAACCCTTTAAATCACATTTTGCCATTTCAAACATCACCCCTTTATATATAACTGATGGTAAAGAAGTTCAATGAAGTGAGTGGTGTTTCACAGGGGCACGCACAAAAAAGTCACTCGAATTGGTTTTTAGTCCATTTTCGCGCCTAAAAGAAAAATGACGCAGCCCCACGCCATGATATACCCGTGGTGCAGATGCACATTGGACAGGCTATCACAAACACACACACACATCCTAGACATGATTCACGTGAAATGGGAACGCTGCAAGAAAAATTTTTGGTGGAAGGTCTGTCATTTCCCGACAACCTAACAATAGCTACACCTTCTCCTGGAAAACCTGCAAAGATAAAAAGGAACAAGAGCGTACCCAACGTATTGTGGAATCTCAGCACTGCTTCCATACAACCGCGTCAAGACAAGACAAAACTTCTGCCATTTAGTCGGCATTACACCATGATCTGAAAAAAAAATCAAAAGTGTAAGAGCAAGTATTGGTACTCGCTAGTTGTGTAGAAAATTTAGATCAACCTTGGTCCGTGATTCTAAAGATGGAGGCAGAAATCAAAAACCAAAAAATCATCCCAACGTAGGAGATGACCCTACCTGGGAAGTTATCAACCCTTTCTACATAGCCACTATTAATCGATACTTACTACTGAGAGGTAGAGCAGTATTTGGTAATGCTGTACGACCTACATATTATGATGAAATAAGATGGGCTACACTAGACAAAACCGCAACAACAAGAAAATCCATAGCAGGAAGCGATGATGGGACCTCACCTGCGCTAGCACTTTGAGTTCTCTGCGCTTTCATCTCCTTTTCAGCCCTTTCCTTTGTCATGTACGCAGAACCTTCCTTTTCCGCTTTTACTTGCTTCTATAAACAAAGAAAAAAATGAATATGCATGCATTGATAATGTGAAATGAACTGTAGAGAAATAAACTCCCTATGTTACATGAATATGTGATATTTCAACAAGTATAATATCATTCACAGGTGTGGTAATGATGATAAAAAAAAGTATAAAAGATAAAAAAGTGGTAATGATAAAAAAATCAACATCCATCAAAGCTAGAAGCCCTGCCCCTTTCTCAGCCGACAAACATACGTCCCTCCTTTCAGTGTTTACAAATTTCAATAGCCGAGAACCGAAGAAAACCTGTTTCATAATTTCATAGAATTCTTAAACTCGGGTTATTCCTGACCTAGAATTTCATGCCCGATTTCATTCGCTTAGATCTTTCAGTAAAGCTTGCCGCCTTTGCTGCACACACCCACTTTCCAACTGCTTACATTTATACTTAGGCAACATAGCTGACTGGATATCACACATCCTCCTACCCCCCTCCCTCCTTCGCTACACCCAAGGGGAGGTCCTCCCTCTGACTCAGCAAAAAGTGAGGGTGGGTGCAGACCAGGTGTCCCAGGGTGTTTCAACTATGCAAACAGTACGCTTACAACACCCTGCTTTTATACGATCCCCCATTAATAGTTTCTCGTCGCACACTTGAACATGATGGAAGAGAAATTATGTTTAGGTAACAACGAATGAGGAAAAAGGCCGAAAAATTATTAACTGAGATATGTTTGAAGTTTTCTCAAAGAAATACCTGTACGGATTGATTGTATGCATCAGAAATCTTGTCCGATAAAGTTCTTGACGGCAGAAATAAGCGAGGATGTCGGCATAGGAAGGCAGAAGTAGGTACACGGCTCAGGCGTAAAAACATCCTGAAAATGATGACATACTTCAACAATCTTTTCCGACTCAGAAAACTAATAGACAAAGACGGAAATAATTGCAAATATACATATTATCAGCTATTTGAACTCTCACAAAGCGCATCTTGGTGGATGACAGTGGTTTTCGGATATTCTACTTTACTAACTCCTCCATATGAAATGGTTACGGTGTTTTCGTGAGTTAGGTTCGGATGAATTTGCTTCCTAGGGACTATGTATTGATGCAGCCCCCCCCCCCTACTTTTCTGCTTTTCTTCTTTAATAAGTGGTCTCTTTTCTTTTCGTTTTCTTCTTTCACGATACGAATATAATCTGAACCAACTGGAAAGCACCACTCACTTCTACACTTACGTGGGATGTTTCCGAGATGTGGACAAAAACAATTTCTTGAGCGCTACTTGGGTTAGTTTCGTGGAAAACGTATGAGTATTGGTTATTCAAATCCGCCCAACTGGGCTAAAAACGTAGCTGCAGTTAGACATCGACGCAGACTTGGAAATCATTACATTCCAGTTCTCGTTCTGCATAAACAGCAAAATCCTCTTTCCATTAAACGAGGGTGAGCTACATCAATCTTCCCTCAGGGTAAAGCTTCAAAGGGCAGGTGCAATCCACGTACCCTTTCCGCACCTGCTCCGTGGTGGATACTACAGTATTAGGGAATAGTGGAGAGATGCACATGAAGCATCGAGACTGAAGAGGGAGCAGAAAGTGACGTCACTAATACTTGTACAAAAACGTATCAAAATATGTCAAAGACTGTCGAAACGAGACTACCGCTCTGGTAATGTGATCCCTCTTCTTTCTGCTATAGTTAGAATGGCAACCAACATGTCAAAACTTGTTGACAGGTTTAGCTGTAGTGGTCTGCAACTTCTATTATCAATTAAAAATGAGCAATTATGTACAGGTAAAAACAGTGGGAAGAATAAGACGAATATGAGGCAAATGCTCCTCAGAATTCTCATTAGTACAATAAGGGGTACCACACAAAGAATGATAGGGAAATCTATACGAATAATGGATTTCGTTGGCCCAAAAATTTGCACGGTTCTGTATTGGAAGTTTGGCACTTTTTAACGGAGGATGTCGGCTAAAACACTGCCATTAGTTCATATTTTGTGCGGCAAAATCTCGTCCCCTTAGTGCACCAAAAAGAAGGAGACAAGATTTTGCCCGGACTCTGCCTTGTACCAAACGTGGCATACCCAAAATGCCGCCTCCCACAAAGCTTGACCACATCTTGAAAAAAAGAAGTGGGCACCGTTGCGTGCTGGTTTTACTTGCTTGTGAGCATGGCTTACGCATAGGTGGGGGCAAAAGGGGGTACGCATTCCGAAACGCCAAATCGCACTCCGTGCTTTACGCTGCCTTTCTCTTTTCTTTGCGAATATACAAGTCTCTCACAAATTATTTCATGCCAGTCGGTTTTTCGACAACTTAAAGCAGAGCAGCGGAGATTCCAGTTCAATGCTTATATGTACTGTTAAGTGAAACATGTGCTACATTGCGAAACCGCACTTGCAGAAACTTTGGATTTTCCGTTTTTCAAAACAAAAACATGACCATGTGACGGATGATGATACACACACCATCGGGCTTCTTTCGAACCGTCTTGTTTACGCGATTCCCACAGTGGCGGGGGGCAAAGTCGCAGGGGCAGAAAATAACAGCCTGACCCTCCACCAACTCACGTGAAAAGGGTGGTCTGCGCTCTATATATACATCCACCGGGCAAAAACACCTGAAGGACTCGTGCTCCACTTTATCTTTGGCCTAGGTGAACTGAAAAGAAAACTCCGAGTTGAGGCGTAATTTCGCGACGCTTTTTCTTCTATCTTTCGAACTATCTTTTTCAACACGACCTTCACACAAAGCTGGAGCGGAGCTTTCTCAATATTTTCTTCTTTTTCCACGGATTGATGGAACACGTACTATTAATTCCGAGAAAAGCTGCTTTTTTAGTGCATGGCTACTACTTACAGCAGTAGAATAAGTGCCGAAATTCAGTGATGGGTTCGCGGAAAAGAACGATGGGTGGTGTTTCGTCCGACCATGTTATGGACTTTCGGCATTTACTTTTTGTCTTCCTGGCAGAGAGAAGAATTGATACGCATACCTAGAAATGGCACTGATAAAAGGTAAAGGACCGCAGCATTGCAACTAGGCGTCAATGCGCGCACAAATAATTATGCGGTTGTTGTTCTAAGACGCTCCAGCAGGTGGAATCTGTTCATGTTTTTTTTTTCGTCCACGCTAGTTTTAGAATGTTTCCTTTCAAGAATGAAGTCGTAAGCCTACGCTCTACAGACCAGTTACATCGAAATCTCTCTTTAAACCTCATTGCACCATATTTTTCCTTCCAAAGCTATGACAAGTATGTGGTATTCCTGACAAAAAAAAGGGAAATGCAGAATAAAGAAATATCAGGAGCGCTGATGTGTAAAAGATGAGAAAGATGAACGGAATGGCAACCGGGCTTCGCGGTAGAACTGTTTACTTCACAACTCTCGCTCTTGCTTGTTTTCGTTCTCTCTGCCAACGAAAACAAGCAGAAGAAATCAATACTCGAGCTACGTCCTCTACTATATCGACACGGCCAATACAAGATGTCCATGCTTGATGGAATTTGGAAGCATGACTCACTTAGTATCTGGTTGGTGCGAAAGAAATTTCGCACTCTTTTTCAAAACCATAGAACTTTCTTTGGACATAATATGACATCTAGATATGGTTAAACTCGTATAGAGCCAGGCAAGTTCTTTTGCGTTGTAGGTATAATAGACGGACTCCAGATTATACATTGGTATTCGAATTTTGTTTCTGTCGAATATTTGAACATTCCAATAACCTAATTTTGGCTTTTCCCGAATAATCGAATATTCCAACTTTTCAAATGATTCGAATATTTCAACTTTTCGAGTAATTCGAATACTCGAGTAATCGGATATTTCGGCTTCCCGAATAATTCGAACATTCGAATGTTTTAACTTTTCGAATTATTCGAATACTTTTGTTCTGAACAGCGACGGTCCCGATGTGCTTACCACGCAACTGCATTGAATAACACAGGGGCAATTTGTACTAGATGCGGGCGTTTGACACGCATCTATATCTTTTCATAATTCGAGTAAACTGGTAACCGCAGAATTTAAATAAAAGAATAAAGTGGTCGACGTTAATCAATCCCGTCACGAGGGATGCGCCACGTATTCGACTTCATCTGAGCATCGTAGAGGCATTGAATGCGTATGTGTCCTGTACAATGACTTGCGGGGGGCATCCGATGTATCAAGTCAGTGCTTCATCCTCCCAGACTCCTCTGGTACCAATTTACCGACCCCGGAGGGATGGAAGGCTCGGTTGGCCTCGGGCGGGATCGAAACATCGATCGAGTGCGTGCGCAGCTAGCCTCTTACCACTGCGCCACACGCGCCCCCAACCGCAAAATTTAATCGATGAATCGCTGACGCAGCTCCTACGCAGGACGTGCGGCCTCGCGGTGGCCATGCGTTCTTTCCGTCGAGGATGTAGATGCCGCACTAACCGGTCTTTATGGAAAATGCTCCGCATATAGATGCGTGTGTCTGATTTGTATAAGTTGCCCTAGACTGGTATAGCAGTGGTACAAAAAAGACAGGCTGAGTGGTCGCGGCGACATGACATGTAGACCGGCGACAAGACGTGTAAACATGTACCCGTGGCAAGCAGCCACCGTTCAAGGACCACTCCGCCCCGGTAGTCTGCAATTTCGCACTTTCACCCCTCCCAAAGACGAGTTTTTGTATCCTCCTTGAGTTTTGATGTATAGAATTGGAATCATGTGGCAGAAAGAACTAGGATTCATCTCTTCCTTCACCGTATCTATAGTTTCTCGCCAATTATTATGATTGAAGCATGGGGCGGGTGACACTGTATAGCATTGAAGACCTATGCCAGACTTCCAGACTTACTCAAAGCTCCAACTGGAAAAATGGACTGACAGCATCGTTCATTTTCTCCTGTTGGGCTGCTCAGGTTGTTATGCTATGGAGTCGTGCGCACCATCCTTCAATCCAACCAAGAAAGGCTGTACATATACGCTCCATGTAAAGCATGGAAGAGAAACCAAAAGAATCTAAGTGCTCCCTTGCCTCAACGCAATCATGAGATTAGCTCTAACCCGATCGTCTTGGTTACCTCAAAACTGAGGAGACGAAACTGACATCGTTTAGAGATATCCATCCTTTTTATTAACATACACCTACATGACCCTGCAATTCACTGCATTGCTAAATTAATTTCTTGAGCCTATTTAAAGAAATTACTCTCAACACTTTGAAATACCCGAGGTGGCGCTTTGCTTATCGACAGTGCACTACAAGATTCTCATTCTTTCTGCGATAGCCGTAATCGTAATGCATTTGCACGGGTACTTGGGCATCTCTTTTTCGGTACCCAGACAAATTGACATGAGCTTGTGATTTCGTAGATCTTTCAAATTTGGCGAGGAATATGCTGAAAAGGATAGCACGGATTAAAAGTTCGCCCACTTAGGTGATGAGATGAACAAACCCCTGATGATCGAATACGAACCAAGTCTGTCTTTTCTTGAGGAGGCATGTCTGCACCATTCAATTTTTTTCGTGAACCAGTAATAAGACGGATGCTTCTCGCTACCAGTAAGTCAAGTTTGCTGTTGAGGTTAAAACACAATGTGCGATAAGATCCCTCCAAACCTATCAATCGACTAATTGTTCGAATTGTAGTTGCTCGAATATTCGGATAATCGAATATTTCTTTTTTTTTTTTCGAATTATCCGAATATTCAAATGAGGAAAATTTCGAATTATTCGAATATTCGTTCTTATACCAATGTATAGGAGGACTGCTAGAAAAATGCTAGAGATGCTCAAAAGCGCATTTTCTGCACTTCAATGTTCGACTAAATTTGCTTCCGATAGCTGACTCAAATTTTCATAAATTTAGTGGGAAACGGCTAGGTATTTGCATTCGTGCGCAACTATTTCACGTGATTTGCCCAGCGGATCAAAAGATCAGCCAGAACGATTGTGTGCTGCTCTGAAAAACCATATTGACTATTTCAAGAAACGACAAGGAACCAATTGTGGTTCCGCCTTGCCGCGAGATCACTGTCGCGATCCCAGAAATTACAGTGAGGTCACGAACCAGCGCGCGTCCAACCTTGTAGATCTCATCCAAAAGGCAAAACTTGGAGAGATGCAGAGTGTTAGTATCACTGACGGAACAAGAGTGGATACTATCTGGAGAGATGACCTGCAGTAGGAGTTCCTCATCAATGATGTCCTCATGATTAACTCGAGAGTAGACCAAAGTGCGTATTTTACAGGATAAGTGCTGGCATGGAAGCAGCTAAATAGGGAAGAAGTGCCTCGGATGCAAATGTCAGTTCATTCTTGGAAAATATGCACTGCTGCTGGCGTTGCAGCACAATGCTAGCGCTTTGCGAGCACGAGCTGGTAAACAGCAGAAGAGTATAAATAGAGTTTCATCATACGACGTCAACAGCATTACTACATAGGTATCTGCACTCAATTCAATGCTCGGGAAGAATCCACGGAAAAATTCCTTTTTAAAGCTGGGATGTGTCATGTGTATGAAAATACTGCTGCTAAGAATAGGTGGTCCAGAGGGGGAGGGAAAGCGAGAGAGCGAAAGAGTGAGAGAGGAAGAAAGAAAGAAAGAAAGAAAGAAAGAAAGAAAGAAAGAAAGAAAAAAGAAAATAGAGACTACACCCGAAATCCGTCAAAAATCTTTACAAAACCATTTTATAAATAGGCGAGAATTTCGTATTGATCCCTTTTTGAAAACAAATGTGCAAATCTAGATACCCGTGAAGTGCACCACTGCTGACAATCTAAACGGCTAGACCATCTAGAACAGTTGGACATTCTCCGAGCATCACTACACACAGTCTCTTTCTGCTCGAGATAAAGGATGATACAGAGCGAGATTCAGCTCGAAGCAAGGCCGTAGGTGCGAACCAAAATGATTAAAACTGCCGCAGGAAGTCAATTTCAATGTGATGTCAACTGAGCTGAAGAGATGTCAAGATTCCATTAAACTCAAAGAGTTTCCGTTGAATATGAATTCATTTCCTATGAAAAATTCGATTTTGTGGGAAATCCACCACTGGAAGTCGCAGAGTAGTTGGATATGAGGAGGCCGAAATCAAGGACTTTGACCTTAAGAAAGATTTTTTTTCTTAGAATCTGCAAGTGCAGTGGGGATTATTTGCTCTGAGTGCCTGCATTGTTTGCCAAAATTAGAAATTTCAAGCTCCATCGGGAAAGAAGTTATGCGCGAAAGTTCAAAAGACGATTCCTTCATGGCCAGTACTGTATGTATGTGTGTATGTGTGTTTGCACCTGTGGCGGACGCAGGAAGTGGGCGGGAGGAGAGGTGGGGGCGTGGGAAAAGTGGGGGAGTGGGAATCATCCCCTTTAGGGACCCAGACAAAAAATAAAAATGATGAAAATATTAATCCAAGTATTAAACAATTTATAGTAAGCGTTTTAAAGAATAATAATAAAAACAAACATTTAGGACTGAACCTACACAGGACCTTTATTCATCTTATAAAGTAATTTCAAAAGTCGACGACCCATTCTCGGTGGGGAGGAGAGGTCGTGGTTTGTACGCTTGTAAGTTTGTTTGTTTTCAGAAAACCTAGAAACCGTGTTTTGCACTGCTATGCATGGATTCTGCATGAGATTGAGAGAATCGTGGGTACTTCGTGGGCTTTGCACCGTATTTGCATTGAAATTGGGAACGCATGGGTTCTTCATGGATATGGGTTTCGTATGAATTTCACCATCGCTTGTATAGAAATATTGATTTCAAAAAACCGTGTTTTCCACGAGCACGCATGTCTTATTCATGGGATCTACATCGCTCAATCTCATGCAAAATACTGCTCCTATGTTTCCTAGGTTTGTGCATTTGTTGTTTCTATGTTGCGAAAACAAATCCCGGATGACAAACCATTCAGGACCAGATTTTGTGCGGAGGTCCTCCAGGCTCGGCGAAGGTCATAGGTTACTCTTTACTCGGAATTATCGACTGATTTATCGATTATACTGATTCTTCGCTACTTTTGCGCAGTGCTCGGTGAGAACATTGGGGTTTGGCTTCCTCAAAACGCTGAACACGAATATGACGTAAGTTTTGGATCTAAACCTTTCCTCTGATTTATCGATTTGTTGATTTTAAGCTATTTTCGTCAATGGGTCAGCGAAGAGGTGTCTAATGAAATGCCGCAAGACAATGAACACAATTACGACGATTTTGTGTGAAAATATCGATTTATTGATTCTTCACTGCTTTAGCTTAGACTTCGGTGAAGGCATATCAACGAGAGTTTCGTCTTACACGGAGCACGAATATGACAACCCTTTCGCACTCAAGCACCCGTTTGTCGACTTATCGATTTTATTGCTTTTTCGTCATTTTTATCGAGAATTCGGTGAAGACACATCTACTGGGGGTTCTCAACATGCCGAACTCGAATCTGACAACGGTTTTGCACAGGCATATCGGTTCAGTGAATTTATCGATTCTTTTTCCGCATCTGCGCAGTTACGGATAAGAGCGTGCTCACTGCGCACTCGAACACAAATAACAGATGAGCACGGATATGGTAAATTCCTCCGATAAAATTACCAACAACACAACTTTGCTGACTGT
>KN726890.1:2280-14464 GCA_000816745.1 Ancylostoma duodenale
TTAAGTTACGGTACGGGAAGGTAGTTGGTAAAAAAGGAAAAACGACTAAATTAAGTTGGTAGTACCGTTCCGTTCGGTGGTCGGTTCGTAGTAGTCAACGGAACGGGGACGGGGACGGCGGCGGCGGCCCCCCCCCCCCCCCCCGAGAATGGATCGCCAAATCCCGAGAATGGATCGCCAAATCTTTGAAACTGCTTCATAAAACGAATAAAAATCTTGTACTGGTTTATTTTTAATTGTTTATTTTTATTATTACTAAGTTGACGGAATGACGAAAAAGAAATGGCGCTTCTTCATATTGACTCTATTTTCTTTCACAACTTTAATCAATGATAACCTCGGCAAACCTTGAAGTTCCATCAATTAGCATGGACCATTGCTTATCGTATGAGAGGTCCCGGATGCAGTACGCCGATGTCTCGTAGAACTGTGAAGCCAAGAACAATGAGAGCGCCGTTCTCATATCGTCATGTTTGGTGAATTTTTCCTTGCGGAATGAGAACTTCTGGAGTTGGGATAAGTGGCAGAAATACGACAATTTCCTTGAAGAATACGAGGCGTACTCAAGCGTTCCCCAGTCAAAGCATAGATGTTCAAGTCAGCTCTCGAAAGCAAAATTTGGCCAAAATTTTAGATGCAGAAGATGCTATTTTGAGCGTCTCGAGCATTTTTTCAGCAGACATTTTCCCACTTTTTCGTGCCAATAGCAGCATTAGGCACTGTTGGAGATGTTCTCCAAAAAGCAGTCAGACCAGAATCATGCAGCAAGAATCATAGAAATGACGAAGCGTCTAACGCGGCGGTACTTTTCATTGCGGCTAACGGCTATCTAGGCTCTGACGAAGGCGACGACGCCGAAACGTTAGCCGGAATAAAGAACTTTAACAGTCTTGGTTCACTGCTCAAGCTATTCAAGACAACCATATTCGCTATGCCGAGATTCAAAGAAAGTCGAATATTCACACTACGAAGGGAATGCTTCTAAAGGTGCTCATCTACGTTTCCCTTGAAGTGAAGCCGCTGCACCAGAGCTCACATGTGGAATGGGTTGTGATATGTTTGCCAAATACAAGGATGGTATTCTGGACTGTATCGCTTTTAGTGTTATAGAAAACTCAAGAAAATATGAAAATTCAAGCACGAGTTTTCTGGATATTTTCAATTATCTCACAACTGCTAACTGCAAGGAAAATCTCTTATACCCAGAGAATGAAAAAAGCTCTCTCTGCTCAACAAGTGCGATACCATATCTCGACGTTATACTTTGTTCTAACGAAATCATATGTTTTTGAGAAAATTGGCGCCATTTCTTTTGCATCAAGCTAATATGTACGTTTAATGTAACTTTTACTGATTGTTTTTTATTATGACAAATATTTTGATTTTGTTTTCCGTCTGGGTCCCCAGAACGGCGGAGACCCCACTTTTTTTCCCGACGCCCCCCCCCCCCTCCCGCCCATTTTCTGCGCAGTACTCGATGAAAATTTCGTCTCTGAGATTGTAGGTGAATATTAGGTTGTTGACTATGAAGAGCATGCGTAAAGTATCCAACTCAGTCAAAACTCAATTCCAATCCTGTCAAAAACGATTCTCGAATGCTTCTGTTTTTGAAACAGGTTAGAGCAGGATGGTCGAGTTACATGGATGGGGTCGAACATAAAGTTGACAACGCTGCGATCATTGCCACCTATTTCCTTGGAGGGTCAAGGTCGCAAGTCCACGAACATAATATGTTCCACTCTCTTATCTAAACACTGAAAGAGAAGTGGGAATAGCCGTAGTAGAAGTTCTTCTGCTGATTTTTCGTTGGAAGCCATGTCCGCTTCCTTGCAATTATCATTCCCAGCATTCATTTATGTGGATTTCTCGGTATGGTATTCTTCCAAAGATGAAACGTTAGTTTACTCTCATCAAATTGTTCAATCTTCGGGTAAACGCCTCCAGAGAGGTGGGATTATCTGTTGAGATACTACCTCCGCAACGTCTTCATAAAATGTGGAGGTAGACTCTGCTTGTGGGTGAGTTAATATCACGTTCAAAATAGCTATGTCAACCTGCTTTCTAGCGCTAAATATGGATCTCTTGATGAGGCACCGTAACTTTGGACCAGCCGGTATTTTGCTAAAGTAGTCTTAATAAGCAGTTGCTCACTTCATGGAAGAGCAAAAACCGTCATTATTCCAAAAAAATTGTGGAAGAAAGGATTTACGGTAGTCAGGAAGAGGGAGTACACTGAGGCTCCAGATTTGTCCAATTTGTTCTTCTAATAAGCATCCAATTCCTTGAGAAAATTTCGGTGCTTCATATCTTCTTAAGTCTACAGAATGGAACTTACCATTTCAATAAGTTGATTAATTAGACAAAGAGTTAACTAAGAGTCAGTTTTAGTGTAGATGATCAGCAACGAATATTGTATTTATAAGAAGAATAAATGAAAGGTATCGAGAGATAGGCTCAACTAAAAGTTTTGATGAAAGATGCTGAAAGATTTCTGAGCCCATTCTAGAAAGTTGCGGTCTCTGCCGCACCGCTCATCCAGCTGCGACTGTCACTGCTTGTTCGGTACATGAAAACAAGTGTAAAGGTAAACCTACCTATTCATTGTGGCCAAGTACGGATCGGGATGAGGCTTCCCTCTTTTGATCTCCGGTTCATCAGGGCAAAATACCTTAAAGCAGAGAGGTTAGTAAACCACGATGAAATTGCCCAAATGTGCACGAGACTATCCATAAACGACCGCAGTTGAACACTCGTGCATACAGCGTGAAATTCTGGCCTCCTTCGCTGTCCATCCACACCTACCCGCGCACTTTTTTGAGCTTTGTCCGGCTTTCTTACTCAAAGAAACGGACCATATTACGTAACGAATATCCCCGAACTTCCTCAACTCAAAATAGATTCAAAGCGATGACGAAAGTGCAATTGACGTGTACCCTCTACTACAGTGTGTATCAGAAGTGTAAGGACACCCGACCGTAACAAGACTCACGTTCTTTCAATCAGCCTGGTTTCAGGCCACTCAATTCAGCAGATCCGACAATCCGATGACACTTGAGTTCAGACAATTTATTGACCCGTAAAATCCTTCGAGGTGGTGATTGCACGGAATGGCACACCACTACGAGCAGTCCCCTGATTTTGGGTCTAACACAATGTAGCTGAGCAAGATCTAGAAAAGCCTTGGCCAAAGCGTAGAAGCACTACTGAGTTAAGAGCAAATGCCCATATAACTTTGATACAAGAAATTTCAAATTTTTTCTTCAAAAATCATCTAAAAAAATCGATGAGACCGTCATACTGGTTTGGAACAAGTGATTTGAGGTTACTCAATCTGCTGAATCGAGTGGACTATTAATCAGACTGATTAGTAGAAAATGAGCTTTGTTAAAGTCAACAACTGGGTGTCCCCATACTTTTAGCTACACTTTATGGGTCAGATCTCTTCACATCACTTTCCATCGCATACTTAGGCTTTTTTATACAAAGTGTATCTAGCACATGCAACCATTCAGAATTATTTATATCGAATCTCCCTATAACATCCTTGTCTTAACATTCAGTGTTAGTGATCAGTTGTAGGCGGTGACGGTGATAACGCCACTGGCACGAGAAACTCGGGGATACCTTTAGTTTCATAGATAAACTAGCATATTGCAGTTAAAAACTGAGAAAACCGAACTGAAGGATCGTCATGCAAGCCTCAATTACAGTAGGTGGCCAGCGGAACAACTATCTCAGAGATTCCGAGACGGCGAACACAGGCCGAACACATTTCAACAGCAGTTACACCGTAGGGTGAAAAGCTTATTTTGTCGCCCCACGAGCTGTGTTCGCCCCGGGAAAGCCGTGTTTGGGGGGGGGGGGGGGCGGTGAACTGGTTCTCATGTCTCAAACCTAGAATTGCAGCTCAATCTGGGCGCAGGGCCGTGTTCGTACTGTAGACTTGGGTAAGTGGATGCTTACCCAAGCTCATCCAAAAACAGTAGCGAACGCGCTTGGGGGGCGCTGCGGCCCCGAGGCAGACTTCCAGATCCGCGCCGCTCCCGCACGCGCCCGCACCGCACGGATCTCGTCTGACCGATTATTGCACTGGGCCACGGTTTCATCAGGGCCTCAGCCGACCTGACGAGTCTCGCTTAGCACGGTTTGCCTCCGCCGGAGCGGAGACACGACTAAACTTTGATGCTCAACCAGAGGCTTATATACACCTCCCAGGGGGGAGAGTCGCCACGTGGCAAGGTGCAGGCAGAGTGCAGGTTGAACGGCACCACAGTTCGTCGGGCAAAAAACGCAGCAGAAACACGGGGTCTGCTGCTCTTTGCAGTCGGAACGCAGCAGTTCTTCCTCTTGCAGCAATGTCTGCCTTCCATTTCTTGGGGGTGTGGCTTGGCAGGTTGTGCTGCGTTTGCCTTATCCAGTTATCTGAGACAATATTTGTTCGGTCAAATAGTTCCGCGTTTGGTAACTCAAATTTCGTAAGTGTAGATGAACTTACCTTCAGAGTTATGAGATCCAGCCAATCCTTATGAGGCCTCTGCTTTCGCCCGAATGTCTCACCCCGAGACCCGGTGCATATTGCTGTTGGTACACCTTGAGGGTAATATACATATGTAGGTGACAGTTTTGTCGTGCTCATAAGGAAAAATAATCCCATACCTTTCTTGGAGAAATGCCGTACCAGCTTTTCTGCACCTGGCATCGCCTTACACCCGAGAACCATGCCCGCAACAATGGCATCGAATTGCTCAATGTATTCTTTCGGAGTGATCTGATCTTCTATGCCAACCTAAACATTTGTAGGCAATACGTATATGACAGGGCACCGTTCTTGGTCACTTCTGTTCTAGAGAAAAGAATACACACCGCTTTGATTAGCATAGGGAATGCTTCATCTTCCTTTCTGCCCAAAATCACTGCAACATCGAAATGTAATTTGACCGCAAAAGCGCAATGACCAGAACAATGCACAATTTCAAGCAATCTTCCAGATTTCGCTCACTTGCATTATGTTCAGGTGTAAATTCACGATCAAACTTCCTCAACATCCTCTGATTAGCGATTCTGTAGCAAGACTCTGTGTCCACAAGAAGCCCATCAAAGTCGAATATAACATGCGTAACTGCTCTTCTGGAAAGTTCGTGTCAAAACAAGCGTGCAGAAGAAGAAACCACAGTGTATGCATGCGCGTATCGAATAAACCTAACGCTGTGATAAAAACTGGGATTATTCACGCATTTCCTCTATATCCATCCCATGTGAGTCTGACAGGCGAACGCATATAGTATACAGTCTGTCACTTGGACTGTGCTTTGCACCACAACCAAACGCCCCGGCGTGACAAGAAAGACCGATCTGCTGCTGAAATCAAGTAGGAAGCTGATTAGCCTCTCTTCGAAGCACTTCCGATCAACATGAAAATTCAAACATCAGTCGTCCGCTAAGGGATAGAAAACCTCATCGCACATTTCACATTGCCAGGCAAATGAATAGCTGCAATGAGAGCAATTTATTACATATGCGTGTGCCCGTTGCATGTGCGAATCCATGACGAAGGACGAGTCTGATGCACATCTGAAGCAGCTCAGAAGCAGGTAAGGTGTCCGCATTTGCATCGGCACGGCTATTCGTGACACCATTCTTCATCATACGTAGTGTCATTCGTAGTATTCTCCATGGCACTAAGAACTCAGACACTCGTGAGAGAGCCCCGCCGTCCCCGTCCCTTCCCCATTTTTGGAGGAAAATCCATTAAAGGCAGCACCCACGGAAATTTCCATTTCTGATTTTTCCATCGTTTTTGAACCTTAGCAATAATCCCAACAAATCGACGAAGAAAGTAGCGCGGAAAACTCAATCGTTTCTAAGATATAATAAGTCAAATATCCAAGATCCTGGATCAACAGGATCAGCGTGGGGTCGCTCGATCGAGCTGTTACGGCAGCGGAGCGTCGCTGTCAGCTGATTTGATGGGCAGCCATTTCTTTTCATGTTATAAGAAAGCTAATAGTTAGTCCTTGACTTTCCTTTTTTTGCACTGTAGAGCACAACAAAATTTTCTACTTGTTATTTTGCAAAAAAAAAACGCCTTTAGTTACTTGTATGGCCGAATTCCGCATCTGTTTCATTTTCGAATTTTTGCATGGTTCCGAAATCGTTCTACAACTCGATTGTGTTTCTGCGATAACTTGACTGCTCAAACCGTCTTTTTCAAAGTTTGTTTTCTTCCATCAAGTTAAGGAACTGAAAAATTATTGTCACATTCATGCTCAGCGTATTGAGGAACCCTAGTGAGCTTGTCCTTGCCAAAGTTTGTTTTCTTCCATCAAGTTAAGGAACTGAAAAATTATTGTCACATTCATGCTCAGCGTATTGAGGAACCCTAGTGAGCTTGTCCTTGCCCGTCTCCGAGGGAAAGTAGTAAAAATCGTTGAAATCAATAAATTGATAGGTCGATATTCTGGCGCAACATGGTTGTCACGTTCGTGTTCAGCATATTCGAAAACTTAGTAGACATGTCCTTGCCCGTCCTTGGACGAAATTAGCGAAGAATCAATAGAATCGATATAATCGATAGGCTAATCGATACTCCCCAGCAGAAGATAGCCTATAACCTCCGCCGGCCCATTATGGACCTGCACGCAAAATTTGGTTCGAATTAGTTGATCCTTTGCGATGTCTATTCATTACATACATATAGTGGAGTCGTTTTGACAGTGCATTTTCCGCGACAGCGGCCCACTGGCATTGGAGCACGCAGCGCGGTCCGTCGAAAAGTTGACCTATGATTGATCTGGCACCTTTGAAGAGTTTTTTCGCTTGTTTCCTCTTATATTGTTCTTTCTTAGCTCTTAGAACAATTGAGGAAGGGAGCAGATGACGAAACTCTTCAAAGAAGTCGGCTCGATCGTGGGTCATCTGTTTGACCGACCCCATTGCGTGCTCCATTGGCAGCAGGGCCGCTGCGGACAATGCACTGTCAAAACGACTCCATTATACATACATACACACATACATACAGATTTTCACTTTTACATATACATATAGACAAGTGCTGCGACTCGCATATGGCGATCCTCGCAACTGTCTGCATCATCCGCTTCGATGGAAACTTAACATGCTTGGGTACCGTACCAAGATACCGCTGAGGGGCAAGTGTGAGACTGGTGGGAGGCAAATAGCAAGACTTATCAATAAATAATGATAATATTATAAAATAAGGACCAAAAACGAACTCCACACTCCGAACACAGAGCCTACCTATTTCGTGAATCAATATTCAAAAAATATGCCTGTTGCGTTTCCTTTATCAACTCCCCTCCTCCGTCCACTCAATGAGCCAGCAAACAAGTTTAGGTCGATTGTCACCTAATCTGGCATAAGCGGTGCAGTCTTTAGGCACTCACAATAGCGCCCTTCCCCATTGCTCCTATATTCTTTTAGTGAACGTGTTTCATAGAAATCACTTTTCAAATAAAAGCTGTGCCTGCATTGACATCATCGCAATCCTCGACGTGAATGTTCCCCGTCCTAGATAAAGGAAGCGCATGCCTGTTGCAAGACTCATTGTTGAGTCCGAATCTAAAAAAAAAAAACGAATCTGTTAAGACACTCTACTTTTGGGTCCGACAGAAAAAAAAACAGGAAAGGACATGTAGCATTATAAGCATTTTGATACTGTGGCAGTGGGGTGCAAATTATAAAAGAATGCTATCTTTGCAATTCTTAAAATATCACACAGGGTTACAAATAGGGAAGGTATAGTGACCAAAGTAGGAAGCTGGCACAGGCGTGGTAATGCCTGAAAGCCGACCTTCACATGAACCCTCCTATTCAGTCGACGAAAATGCGAGCCAAAAGCACAACAAATTGTCACCACCTAAAATGTTAGTTCAGGGTGAAATTTCTACAGTTAGCAAGAACAACGAAGAAATGACAAATTTGACACATTTGTTTGAATTATGATGCAATTTGCAAGATGTGGCTTGGAAAACCACTGTCCATATGGTCTAGTGCTCGGTCCCCATGGAGGCCGCATATTTGCAATAAGTGAAACAGGGTGTGCCCTATGTGGCCTAATACAGCTCTCCATGTGCACTCCCATGCATACGCACTGAACTTGGACTAATTTCAGCTCCAGAAGCAGCGAGAACAACCATCTATGGGCTCTGTTTAAGGAATCTGAGGGGATATCACCCAACTCTCAAGGACCTGCGTCATCTCTGTGCTGCCGTCTCTCATGCTAATGTGGAGTTGGGTACAAGACGAGAACTCTCGAAGATATGTACGTTTAATAATGCTACTTGGAACAGCAGCAAGAGATGAACATCGACGATGAAATGAGGGTCTCCTGTTCAACGTGGAGCAGTGCTTTATTGGTGAAAATTGCTCAGCGCATGCGCAGTTCTCCGGCACATCAGATGCAATAGACAAGTTCCCTCGTGTCGACCATATTCGACCTCTAACATTATTGAAGCCGATGTTCCTGGAAATCATCACGTGTCGGCGGTTTGCGCAGAACAACAGATGAAAGAACAGGTCTCTGTTGAAGATGAACGATAGTTCTGAAAAGCAGGTGTAGCCACAAATTGTTCATGGAGAATGCGTGTGCTAGGATAGCAGTGCTTGAAGAACAGGACGCAGAACATAGAGTTACTGCTGCTGCTTCTATACTACAAACCTATTCCAGCAGGAGAATGGTGTACAAACTTCCTTGACGTCGATGGTATGGATGTGTCAATAGGGAATCATGGAGGAGTGAAGATGAGCTAAGTATACCACTACAGTTGAGCGGGGCTAGCAGAGTGAAAGACACTGGTCATTCTCTAACGATGAAACAAAACTACCAAAATGTGTTGGGTAAAAAAAAGAATTTTCAAAACCAATACATGTATATAGAAGTCGCAAAATCGAAAATGGATTAAAATCATAACGAGAACTGATCGTCTTTGGACAGGTGAAAAACTTAGTAGAGGATGCGTATGCGATATTGATGCCGTTTTCGGTGGAAAACACGCGTTAAGGTTCAATGGCATGCCGCCACATCGCTTGCGGATACGCACGCTATGTAACGCGCGTAAGAGGTGAGTGTGGCTCTTAATTAGTTGCTTCGAGGATTGGCAGAGTTCCAGTACAATGCACTAGATGATGAATTCAACAGGTCGTGCATTTGTAGAAACGACAACAGTGGTAATTTTAATCGTGAAGATGACTATTCCCGATGGGGTATAACTGATGAATATCATCAGTCACGTTACGGATCTCGAAGCCGTCAAAGCCGTCCACAGAGAAAACGAAGAGAAGTCTACGTTGAGAAAACCGATCTTAGTCTAAGGGTTTTACTGTTTCAACGAATCTACAGTTATTCGTACTAGTTCCTCGTTTCAGCCCCATAATCTGTTTCAGATGAAGTCATAACGGAAACGATAACATCAAAACAACGTCGTTAGATAGGAAAACAAAAAGATACAATGGTGTTTCGTTTAAATCTTGTGAAGTTTTTGTTTCTTCTCACCAGAAACGGCGCCTCTTTTTTATATCGACTTTTTGGGGGAAATATGCGGTGCAATCTTCAATGTTTTACAAAAAAACGGGTTCGATAAAAATTGCCCCATCAAAAAAAGTGATTATAGGAAACAATGCATAGAAAGCGACGAATTTGAAATGAGATGACTCCTAAAAAGGGTCTTATCGCGTTGCGAACGTGCAAAAGGCTATTGCTTTACTTCAGATAATCGGAAGGGCTGCTCAGATCAAAATGTTACACCTGAACAGAGGTGAACATTATGTTTATTAGTACCTCCAATGTCTATTATAAGAAACTTTTTCCGAAGAGGTCACTAGGGAAGTAGAGCCAGCAACAAGAAGCTCACTCTACTCTTCACGTGACTCCGGAAAGCGCAAAAAGCCTGGTATAAATATCGAGCTCGGATCGGTAAAACTTCTTTTAATAGCTCCAACATCTCAAAATGTCTGCCGAAAGAAGTGCAAACTCGCACATCCCGTCATTCTGTTGAAGACGTTAGATCTGGAGTACAAGACAATGTTTGAGATATAATTCGATGAAAACCGAAAACCTACCCTAGATCGAATAGTAATAATATAGTAGTGGTCGATTTGATCCAGTGCTGTGCAATGTGTTACGGCGTAACGCCAGAGCGTTTGCCTCTGGCATACTTGACTGTGCCGATATTCTTTGCCCGATGAACTGTGGTGCCGTTCAACCTGCATTCTACCTGCACCTTGCCACGTGGCGACACGCCCCCTGGGAATTGTATATAAGCCGCTGGTTGAGCATCAAAGTTTAGTCGTGTCTCCGCTCCGGCGGAGACAACGGGAGCCCTGCGAGACTCGTCAGGCCGGCTGAGGCCCGGGTAAAACCGTGGCCCAGTGCAATAATAATTATTTTTGGATAAGCTTGGGTAACCACCCGCTTACCCAAGTCTGCAGTACGAACACATCCCTGTGCCCAGATTGAGCTGCGGTCTCAGGTTTGAGACATGCAAACCAGTTCATCGCCCCCGAAACACAGCCTTCGAACGCAGCTCGTGGGGCGAAAAAATAAGCTTTCAACTCGAGGTGCAACTGCTGTTGAAACGTGTCCGGCCTGCGTTCGGCCTGCGTCCGCCGTCCCGGAATCTCTGAGTGCCTTGACACCAGCAAGACGCTGTGTATATTGAGATAAACGTTTTTGCCACTGAACCATCTATTTACCTCGAAAAGCACCACCCATCCGCCTAAGCCACCACATTTTTGGTGCATCAGCTAAACTTAAGCCGCATTTAAGGTTAGACTCACCTGACCTAGGGACTCGGCCCCAAATCGCAAACCTTCGTTTGCCCAGCATCCGAAGCTAAACGGCCGCTTACTTTTTCACTCCAAGCTCAACAGCAGCTGAATTTTTTCACTCCAAGAGTTTGCGCAAGCAAAAATGGCGCTTCATCTCTACAAGAAAAGAGCAATATGCACCAGCTCTTCCAATCTGGCAGATGTTTTCAAAAAATCTGAGAGTTAGAAAGAAAAAGTCGATTATACTGAGGATGATAATCAACGTCATGAAAAATAACAGTTACAGTAATCTTACAATGAGCCTTGCAAGGGCGATGTCATTGTTCTGGAGCATCAAAATACTAAAGCGGTCGGAATGGCGAAGAATTGCTAAGAAGATGCCAAGCGACAAACCACAACGGAAGGTTTACACTCTTCAATCCTTCTCACCAACCCCACTTAGAGGTCGTACTGCGGCAACAGCCTGTATAATACCGTTGAGTACAAACAATCTCGCAAATGCTTGTCGAAATGGATACATTTGCCATTCTGTGGATCTAATTTGTAGTCCGAACCATGACTGCTCACATAAGTTCAGACGAGAGATTTTGTTCAACATATTACAAAAAGAAGAGTTCGCAGAAATCCGTCATTGCAACGATTCTGTGGGTTACATTAAATCTACGTTTCTATCCATACAGCTAACGTGCGCTAAACTGTCCAAATTCCTCACCAGAGATACCGACCATGAAATTTTTTACTCGGTGAGATACCCACAAATGCCCTGATACCCTGTGTGGATGGCAAATGTGAGCGACTCCATACAAACGGCAAAGGCTCAATTGAACTTTGCACGGAAAATCAGCAATATAGTCCGAACTATTCACAAGCATCTCTGCTTCTAAAACCAGGACAATTTCTCCTTGACTACTTTCTAGTATAATTTCATTTGCAGTGGCTCTCCAAGTGATGAGGAATGACCACGAATTCCCCACCCTTGTCACTGATGGACAATCTGATTTTTGCTGGGTTTACCAACTCGCGCACCTGTTTGATTCCAGACTCCTGTTCATAGGTGAGATTTGGAGGTGTTCGCTTGCAACGAAACCGATTGGTAACTTTGAGAACTTATTTGAGAGCAAAAAGTCGGAAAGGCACATCTCCTTCATTGTAAACATCTACATCAACGTCACTCCTCGTCACTTGAATGAAGCGATTACAGAGCTTCGTCTCCAAGATGTTTTGCTGTATCGCCCATCATTTGTGGAGGAATTCACGTCGCAACATCGTAGACTGAATCGGGAGTGGGCGAAGATTGCAAAGCCTGCCAGGCTACCTAGCATCTTCTGATCAAAACACAAACTCTCCTCTTACGATGTAGCTTCGAATGACCCATCAACCTTCAAAATTAGATCAACAT
>KN726890.1:26629-40833 GCA_000816745.1 Ancylostoma duodenale
TACCGTAACCTTACAAAAACGGAGTTACGGTACAAAATGGATACGATATTCGTGATCAGCGCCTGAAACAACGCCACTATGCAAAATTTGAGAGGATTTTGTGAAATACCGTATCTATAGTATACCTACCGTAACCTTACAAAAACGGAGTTACGGTACAAAATGGATACGATATTCGTGATCAGCGCCTGAAACAACGCCACTATGCAAAATTTGAGAGGATTTTGTGAAATACCGTATCTATAGTATACCTACCGTAACCTTACAAAAACGGAGTTACGGTACAAAATGGATACGATATTCGTGATCAGCACCTCGAATTACCCCTGTGTGCAAGTTTTCAGAGGAATCCATGACTTTGAGTTTGGGGTCGATAGTGGGGCCGCTGAAGTACAATAGTACCAATTCACTATCTTTGTAGGAAGTAAAGTAGCACACCTGCTGGTTTGTAACGGATGATCAATTGGAACAATCTCATTTCAGATAGTTCGCACCACTGCGGCTCTTTTTCCCTGCGCTTCAACTCTTCTAGAGGAGCGAAAAACGTATCCATAATCTGACCACGTGTCATTTTTCTATAAAAAAGGACTTGAACAATGAGCAAACAGCTAAGGCATCAGATGAAATGTTTGAAAAATACTTACACGGACAATGACGCTTCTGTTCCACTCATCTTGTGTCTACCTTACTAAATTGCAATCAGAGAATGAAGTGGGCCTGTAATAGAAGGAGTTAAACAGAGGAATTTTCAACAGTATACAAAAGCAAATGAGGTGTTAAAAGTCAGCTTCTTCGAGTAATGTGAATAAGTCGTTGCGTACGGCTCAAGCTGCAGTACTGCAGTGGACGGCAATGGCTGTGGCCCATCTGCGGCCTCGAGAAAGACGCAGCGCGACCGCGCCGCGAGCGCCGGTATCGGTATTGTTCGCCGCTGGAACGCCATTTCTAGGCTATTTTCTTTCCGATTTGGTCGAAAATTCTTGAAATCGGGTAGAAAGCTGCTAGAAATAGCATAACAGCAACAGAAATCACAGGATACGGCGCGCGCGGCGCGGTGGCGCGACGTCCTTCTCGAGGCCGCGGATGGGCCAACGCATTTCACGTCCACTATACATACATAATATAGTGCTGCAGTTTGAGCCGTACGCAACGACTTTGCAACGACGCAAGCATGAATAATCCCGACGGAATCTTTGATCAACCAAGACAAGAAAACGTAGAGTATCATGTAGCAAAATTCGGTATCAATTTCAAAAATCGTAGTAATTCCATGTACTGGGTGTAACTGCAGAGAATGCGCTTTACTCGACGCGCGGTCGAAATTGGCGATGAACGCACGCATTGGGGTGGCGGTCAACAGATGCCGTTGAATAGTTTTCGCACGTCTCCCGCAAATCGCTCGCACTTACTCTGAAGTTGGCACTATTCCACATTAGAGGCCCTAAAATATTCAAAAGAATTTTCTCGCCGAAACTTTGCATAGGGGGATTATTTGAGGTGCTAAACACGAGTGTCGTATTCATTTTGAACCGTAACCCCATTTTTGTATATAGGGTTACGGTTCAAAATGTACGGTACTCGGTACCTACCGTATCTCAAAGAATCCTCTCAGATTTTGCAGGGAGGGGTAATTTCAGGCGCTGATCACGATCATCAACCTCACTTTGCATGAAACTATCATTTCCTGCCGAAATCGGCAAATTCCGCCAAATGTCTGCAGTGGCCTTACCATAACCCTACAAAAATGGGATTACGGTACAAAATGGGTACGATATTCGAGTTCAGCACCTCAAATAACGCCCCTATACAAAGTTTCGGTGGAAAATATTTTTTGAAAAATATGGGGTCCCTAATGTGGAATAGTGCCCTGAAGTTTCTTACCACGGTGGGCCCACCATTATCCCACGGTTGATGTACGCCATGCCAACCGCGGGCAGATGGAAGGCGCACCGCTATTCCGGGAGTTTCTGAGGGCAATCCGGGGGTTTCCGTATGAAAACCACGGGATTTCTGTGGGCAAACCGGAGGGCTTCCTAGGGCAAACCGAGATACATCGGGGGGTAATTTGGGAGATTACCGGGAGCAAGCTGGGGTGCTCCAGAAGGCAATTCGGGTCTTTTTAACTTTCTACTTGTATGTCGATCACCTTCTTCTACGAAACTCTATTCGGTTAGCAACAACGATATTTATGAGAAAAACAAAATCAGGAACAATATTTCGCAAACACAGAAAATTCAATGAAAACCGTTATTGTAAAAGAAGAAATAACCAATCCGTAGTGAACACGAGCAAATACAAGGAACAAATCATTACGATTGCACGAATAGAAAAAAACGCGACAAGACATGAGATAGACATGAGATAAGTAAGTATAAAAAAGTCTCTTCCGTCAAACCTGTTTTGATTTCAACAAAAAAAAAAACTTTGTGCCTAAACAGTTCTAGTGAGAAACTAGGGTGACTCATCATGAATGGGGATTCCTCCGTCTGCGTCGTCGCGTATGCGGTGTGCACACTTCTGTGCGTTGATCTTCTCGTATTCCTTCTGAAATGCATAAGTTTTAAACTGATGAAGCAGGTAGCCTTTTCTCAGGCTGAATTCACTTCATCGAGATAGTCACTGCGTCTAGCGAAATTCCGGACGTCACGCTTGCGACCAGACGTCTGCAATTTGAACGATAAGAGGGCTGTGAAGGAGACCAGTGCCCTTTAGTGATAAATAAAAGCTCAGTGGAACAGTGATCAGGACATCACTACCATATCGTACGCCCACGATGACCCTTTTAAAATCGTTCGGGTTAAAGGCAGCGTCCCACCTCAAAATCGTTTTTTAAGATTTCAAGGTTAAAAGGATCTTCAGGAGCTGGTGATCACAACGGTGTACATGATTCCAAGATTGCTGAAAAACCCCATTTCCGAGTAGCAATTTTTAAGGAGCCTTTGGGCGGAGCTAAGTAACTTTCCGAATAATTCATCCAGGAAGCGCACCTCCTGAGGAAATTCGTATTCCTCGTGAAATTTCCTTATCAATCCCTAGAAGAATAGAAACTGTCTTCCATGTGTGGCTAGCGAAGGAGTTCAGGAGGGCTGTGAAGGAGACCAGTGCCCTTGCGATCCGGAAACCCTGCAATTCCGCCTTGTGTGCCAGCAGAAGCAGCACTCCTCTCTCAAATTTATTTACTGTATCTGGTCCCTTTGTATTGCCCGTGACAAGGGCCATAAATTGTGTCGTATATGATATGCTTGTGGGACATGGTCAGATAGTTTTTGTAAGGTGCGGAGTCACGCCCCTATATGTCATTATTATCTACTACTAGACGGTGTACCCGACTTCGCTCGGGTGTTCTATTTCTCCCGGCTATTTGAAGCTGATGCCAACATTTGTGGAGCCAAAAGAATCCTCTCAAGTTGTTCATCATATGGTGACCTAGGACTGTGGCAACTTAGGTGACATTTTTTCATCCCATCCCCTCCCCCAAAAATAAGGTAAATTTGTTTAACCGGTAAATTCTTTTAAAATGCTTGCCATATCGACGTTCAACGTTTCGGAAAATTTCAGAAGACACGGTTTTACTCACCCGTGAGCAAGAATGCCAAAAAATCAATAAAATCGATAAATCGATAGTGTCGTACAAAATGGTTGTCGTATTCGTGTTCAGCACATTGACATACCCCAGTGGCTATGTCTTTATCACCCCATGGGTAAGAATAGAGAAAAATCGATAAAATCAACAAATCGATAATCTGGCGCAAAATGGTTGTCATATTCGTGTTCAGCGTATTGAGGAACTTCAGTAGGCATGTTCTCGCTATTCCCTGGGCAAAAACAGCAAAAAATCAATGAAGTCGATATAATCGATAAACCAATCAATAATCACAGGTGCAAAGTAGCCTATAACCTCCGCCGACCCCCAAAGAACCTACATGCAAAATTTGGTCCCAATCGGTTCATCCTCCGCGATTTCTATAAGGAACATACAAACAAACACACAAACACACACACAAACAAACTTTCACTTTTATATATACAGATATGTACATGTGACCGAATCGAATATATTCGACGGAAATTTCGAATATTCGAATATTCGAACAATTCATTCATTCGGCTTTTCAAAGAATGAGCATATTCGAACTATTCATTCATTCGGGTTGTTCATAATTGGAGTTATTCGAATAATTCGTTTATTCGGACACCCAGAAAAGCTACAGGGAACTCCAAACGGTCGCAGACAGGGGCGGGACCTCGGCGCCGCTCGCTTGGGCAGAGATAACACGTGGCTCTGGTTTCTCTGCTCTCTGCCGCAGAAGCAGAGAAAACAGAGCCACGTGTTATCTCTGCCCAAGCGAGCGGCGCCGAGGTCCCGCCCCTGTCTGCGGCCGTTTGGAGTTCTCTGTATTATTCGAACAATTCGTTCATTCGACTGTCCGAAAAGTGGCAAATTCGAAATACCCGCTTATTCGGCTTGAGAATACTTGAAATTCGAATAATGATGGTGTGATGGCTATAATAGAGAGCTATTAACAAGGTCATGCCTCAAAGGCTCGTTGCAACCTCCAACAATTCCCGCATATCGCCTGATATGTCCCGAGGCGGATCTTCGCAGGTGCGAGTAACAGAGATTAATAAAGGCGGGCAGGAACGAAAATTTGGAAATCTATTATTGAGATGGTATTGGTATCAAATATTCGATTCGAATTATTCATTCATTCGGTGATTTCAAAAAGTCGGTTTTTCGAATGATTCATTCATTCGGGTAGCCAAAAAAAGTTCTACATTCGAATAATTCGTTCATTCGCATATTTCGAAAACACCTTATTCGAATTATTCAAATGTTCGAATATTTCAAAAAGCCTCATATTCGAACAATTCAGAATTCGAATACTTCAAATTTTCTCTTTTTCGAATTATTCAAAAGTTCGAATACTTCAAAATTCATCGAATATTCCAAAGTATATTATCTACCACTGCACCACTGTTCAACGAATAGTCTGCGACTTGCTGTGTGCCTAATACACAAAAAGGGACCCCGGCTCCGCTCCTTAAATATTGGGGCTTGGAAATGGGGTTTTTCAGCAGTTCAGAGATTCTTTTACGTTGAAATCTCAAAAACGATTTTAAGGTGGGACGCTCCATTTAACATCGGCCCCAAGTGCACTTTGTTCTAGACGAGTACACTACAGATGGCTGGTGAGATCCACAAATTAGCTTAAAATCTGGTGTGAGATTAGGGCGATAGTCTCAAATTGCTGTTTCTGTTATACTAATTCTCACTTACCTTTATTAGCATTTACTTCAAGAGGTGCCTGATCTTCGCAACTTCAGATGAATGCTGCCCTAACGACAGCTTCCACTCTGTGTACACGTCGTTGAAGTTGACACTCATCAAATCCATATGTGCAATTTGTTATATTTTGTATTTTTATTCGCAATTATGTAACCGGGTTAAAAAATTAACCGGCCCGTGCCCATTTTGAGAAGAGTTCGTGACTAGTACGCACTGTAACAGTCCTGATCACAGCCTCAAACGGAACTCGGAGAAAACGTCGATGACTGGCCTGGCTAATTTGCCTTAATGTGTTGTTAGGTTCTCCCCCGTCTTAGTTCTCCACTTTCGGATATTCCCCCTTAAGGGTGAATACCCGAAAGTGGAAACTAAGACGGGGGAGAACTCGAGAATGCTTTCGTACGTCCACATAATGTAGCGGAGCACATCAGCTAGCAAATCGTTAGCAAACCGCTATCTATGTACTAGGTTAGTCGACAAGTCTTGTCCGAAATTTTTCGAAAATTCACTTTATTATGGAATTCAGTTGGGAGCATGGTTGACCTGCTCGATATTGAGGTATATTTCCTACCCTATTCGTCAAGAGGTATGCAAGTCCAGCAGAGGCACTACTGGTATGGTATGGTATTGCTGCTCCAGCCATGCCTCGAAGTCGAGGATTTTTTCCAAATCTCTAATTCGAGGATTTTCGAGGATGCTGCAGTTCGAGATTCCTAAGCGGGGCAGGACAGCCACGGCTACCATCTGGGCAGGCCAAGTTTAGAAAGTGGTGAGTACGGTAGAAAAAAAAACGGAAAAGATGAAGGAATCTGCACTGCCCCATCCATCTTCCACACCACTTTCACCACTTCACCTCGGTAAACAAGTCTAGTATAAATAAAAAGAGCCACTATTCCTATTCTTCTGACCTTGCGCTGTCCAATCATCATTTGTTCTGACAATTTATTCATTTATTTGGAGACGGGGGACGAACCCTCGTGTAGAACACAATCCAAGACCGCAAATACTAACAAAATGCAGAAGTGCAAAAATGCAATTCAGAAAACAACCATGAAGAAAAATAAGAGACAAATCTGAAGGGCAAACAAAACTTGCATAATTAAATATAAAAAAAACAACATTACTAGAGATAGTTCGGTCGCTTTTGAAGAAATGTTTTGAAAGAGTTAAGAGATAAACAAAGCACATTTTCCCTGAGTAATTTCCTAAACGTTGGTAGAACCCTCTTAGAGAAGAACATGGATCTAAGCGTAGTTCTAGCAACTGAATCCTGGAGAGTCAATTTCCTTGCTGGAGTACGAGACGGGACTAATGTGAAAAAATTGCTAGTGGCCAAGGAAGTTCTACCAGTCAATGTTTTAAACATCATTATGAGTTCATTCCTTTTCCTTCTTTTGGAAAGAGTATCGGAATTGCATCGCACTACTCACCCATTCAACTCGCAATGTTGCGGTGAATGCGGGAGTTGTTGACAGTTGTGGCTCTAAGATCTATGAAAGCAGGATCTGTGAAAACATTCTCAGGAATAGAGCCACCCTTGACAATAACGAAACATTCTCTCTCCTTTTTTGTATTTCAGGGATAACGAATTCCTGAATAAATATGAGTCAGCCAAGAAACTTCAGTGGTAAAAGTAATGTTGATTCGGTTACCATGATCATGAACGATCTTCTACCCTTCTTCAGTTTTGTGACCAAATCGAATAATTTGTTTGATTCGATAAAAAAAGAACTAACGGCACCAATTAGGTGTCTAAATGCCTCATTTATTAATGGTAATATTTAAATAATGACAATATCTTCGAAGTGATGTTGTTTGATAACCACGCGTAGAGGATATTTCCACTTTGAACACAATTAATGCAGGTAATATTGCCCAAACTGTTTAGAAATGCTGTGAGCGTGGTAAGAATTTCAAGGTCGAGTCTCAGATAGGGTTTCATTCATCTCCACATCAGTCAAAAGCGGGAAGACCAAACTCTTCTGGACGGAACTCTTCGAGACTGTTGAGCACTTTGGTGACGCTGAAAAACGTTCGAAACAGTAATGGTCATGTCAATGATGCTCTAAAATTACTAAGCAAAATACTGAAACGGGCGCTATAATCCTTGGCAGATCTAGTCCGCCTAAGAAAACCAAGATAGTCGAGCTCAGGGTTGGAATTCATGAAATGATAACCAATCAAACCCAGGCTAGCAAACCGACTTTTGCCGTCTGCGCCTCTTAGCACTATGTAGGCATTATTGTTATTTTCACTCGTTCTCTTGCTCCCAGTTACAAGTGAACTCATGCGGAGCTCTACTATATAGACGCAGCACCACTTTTGGCAGTACTCTTAGGCAATAAAACGAATAGATTAGGGCGACACTTTGGACAGGGCAAGTGGCAGCACGGTGGAGCTAAACTAGCGGCGCCTTTAGAGCGAAATAATGACGAATACGGATATTGTCTCGATGATTTGGCAGGATTTTCGATGGCGGAGAATATAGCTGCGGGAATGTCTGATTCTTTCGGCACTGATATGAATGCAACCTCCACGACTTACCTTATCCCTTTAACCTCTTCGCGATGGCTTTCATCTGGCACCATCACACATTTCATACCAGCCGCTATTGCCGCTCGACCACCATTCGGCGCATCTTCGAATACCAACACCTTTGATGGGTCTTCGGGCCTAGTCGAAAACCTAGAACATAACACATCAATTAGAACATAGCTATATTTAATCAATGTCGAGGCAGTGTGGGTATGCACAGTTAAAGGCAGCACCCGTGGAAAACTTGGTCATCAAGATTCATTTCCTGCAATGCTGACCACGAATACATTGATCAATTTTGTCCAAAGTTGCAGAAAACGCGGGTCTGAAAACCCTCGTTTCGATCCTTGAGAAAAGAGTGGCCGAGTTGGGACGAGTATAGCGAGGTATGATGGGTGGGTGAAAATCGGCATGGTAAACAATTTTTATCAAAGAGAAAGGCAATCGCAGCAAAAAAAAAAAAAGAACGGATCCCATTTCATGCTACAACTCATCAGGGGGTAGACGGATACCCATCTACGCTCGTGTGTCTCGAAAATGCTGATGTCTACGATGGTGCAAGTTTTGTAGAATTATTGGGACCATTGTTCAGGGACAGAGACAATCAAAATCTCGGCCATGAAAATCATCGTGGGTGCTGCCTTTAAGGCTCTAGATGTTAATCAGTCGACTGCCTCTACATAGGGCCTGCTATCCATCGAGCCTGCTTAGGTAAAGCGAGTTTTCAAACCAATGTACATACCTGTTCATTGTCGCCAAAAAGCCATCAGGATGGGGCTTCCCATGTTTGATATCCGGTTCATCGCCGCAAAATACCTTGAAAATGTCATCTAGCACCTATCTACTATTATATATTTCAGAAAATTTGTGAGTTTGTGCATCATGCGCACAGTGGGTTGAGATGGCGCGGTTGGTGTGGACGTGCCGTATCTAGCGCGGGTGGACAGGTGTTCTCCAAAATAGAGAAATCCGATCATCTGCATATACGCGGTTGGTGTGGACATGCCTTTTGGGTTTTCCAATACGCTGGACACGGATATGACAACCATTTTGCATGAAAATATCGATCATATCGATTTTATTGATTTTTCATTATTTTTGTTCAGAGGCCGCTGGGTATGTCTATTGTGGTTCTCCTATACACTGAACGTGAATATGACGACCATTTTTGCCCAAGAATGTAGATTATCGATTTTATTGATTCTTTTGAATTTTTGTTCAGGGACCAGTTAGAACAAGTCCAGCAGGCCTCTTTAATACGACAATGACAAGCATTTTATGGAGAAGCTACAACTAGTGAATGCGGCGTATTGTCAATTCTTAGTGAGTTTTCGGCAAACAGGCAGCACTTCAAAATTAACCTCTGGAAGGAAATCCTAGCATGGGAAGTGCTCTTTGACTCTGCTCATATACGCAGCGCTAGGGGCCAGCCGGGTGACGCCGCGTAGCGGCGGCAACCGGCTGGTTTTCAAAGAATTTTGAAAGCATTGTTTTCCGTAGTATTTTTTATTCAGGCATGTTCTAACCTGAAGTGGAATGAGATCTAACCATTCCTTATGCGGTTCGCGTCGGGGTCCATACATAGACTTGCGCGATCCAGAGCACATTGCAGTCGGTATTCCTTAAGAATTTGTTCAACCTGGAGCATATTGTTAGTAGAAAAAAAGCAAATGTGAACATGGTAATGAAGGTTTGAAGAGAATGGAACGGACTTCAAGCCATGCCTTTCTTGTGGAAATGCCGGACAAGCCGTTCTGCACCTGGCATTGGTTGGCAATGACGGAACATCTCCGTCAACATGGCGTCGTATTCCGCCATATATTGCCGTGGCGTGATTTTATCGGCAATATTCAGCTGAACAGCTAAGATTGCGAGAGCAAAAAGCGATGCCCTGTAGGAGATCCATACCTCATTCAAAAGCCAAGTAAACGCATCCTCTTCCCTGCGACCCATCATATCTAAAAATCAAATTTGAATTGTTGGTCAAACTTTCATCCGTCTGTATTCGTTCCCTTCGAGTGGGATCGATGAGTTGTCATAAGATGACATTCCATTCAACTCGAAATACATACTGATTTTGTAGGAACTCACGTGAACCTATTTCAGGGGTGAAGGTACGACCATATCGGCCTAATAGCTCCTTGTGCACAGCTTTATAGCAAGGCTCCGTGTCGACCAGCAAGCCATCGAAGTCAAAGATCACGTGAGTGACAGCCATACTTTGCAAATATCAAAAATGGCAAGTACATAACGTTAAGAACAAAACACTTGATAAGAGATGCTGGCGAGAGAACATTAACAGCCACAGATATAAAGGAACGCGCAGATGCGAAATGAATTTATGACTCATTCAGTTCATACTCGGAAGCTGTTCGTCGCCATGTTAATCGGATTTTGATTCATTTGCTGGGACCAGCTCGCAATCGTTAGCTGTGATAGCGCACGCAAAATGAAGAATCTAACAGGTTTGAGCGACCTCTTCCATTCTAATAACTCGATGGGATACAAGTGAAGGTTGTAAGCACACACAGATGGAATATCAAGTGAAAGGTCCCGACGGAGAGAACATGAAAGAATTCGAAGAAAGAATGAAAGGCCAAAAGGAGAAGCAAGCTAAGAAGAAGCATGTATAGAGTAGCTATATGTACTGTGCTTCACTACGGAACACAGTTGTGAAGATATTAGAGGAAGAGAAAACGCGAAAAATAGTGGAGAGGCAGGCGAGAAATGCAAACCATGGACACAAATACTCAACTAGGTCGTTTTTGAGATGGACTGTAAAAGGCACCAACAGCAGCAAACTAGATAGAAATGCTTCGTTTCGAAAAGGATCGTGAAGAAGGAGAAAGGCGAATAAAACTGGTAACCAGGCTCAATCTACATAACCTTGCATGTATAGTCCGTTCCAAACTCGTCGGTAACTGAGTATTCGAGCATATTGCCTTTTTTTCTCTTCACCCTCTCCAATTTCTGCACACTTTTCCGCACTCTTCTTTGTGGCATCTCTCCAACTATCGTCCCCTTTGAAACAGATTATACTCATGGCATTTCCCTCGCCAGTTGATGAAGCATGAAACATTAAAAATACATGGAAACCATGACCAACAAGCCGTATGGCTGCGTGCACTCGCTGCTTTTTTAAAATTAAACCGTACCATATAATCATTTATTGCGCAATTAACATGAGCAAGTTTTTTTTGTGACACAAGTAACTTCAAGACAAAGGGTTAGGCAGCAAAGAATATCGACTAGTCTCTAAGAACGGCACAAATAACCTTGTTTCTAGAATAACCTTATGTACAAACATTAGTACGTACGACTAGAAGCAGATGGGTAACCCATAATAAGGCTATTTAACCGGAACATAGGAAGTGCTGGGAAAAATTGAGCTGTACACAAACTAAAACAAAAAAGGACCTTTTAAAGTATATCTAGCATATCAGAACATTCAAGCGATCTTGAGGATTCATCAGAAACGGAACATAAAACTAGCAGACGACTAATCGAACGGAGGCAGACCAAACTCTTCCGGTTTGAATTCTTCCAGGCTCGAAAGAACCTTGGCGACACTGCAAGAAAAAAAAAGATTGGAAAAACTAGGTACAAAAGAAAACAGCAAGTGGGCTAGTAGCTGGAGTAACTTCATACCTCAGCGCATGAGACTGCTGACGAAATGCAGGGTCGGGAACCATAACACATAACATTCCAGCAGAGATTGCTGCTTGCGCTCCGTTAGGTGAATCTTCAAATACAAGCACGTGCGATGGATCGGCTGGCGGCACGGGAAATCTGATATGTCCACAAATTCATGGGCATTGCAACAATACATGCAACCCCCTTTCTTCGAGCGTAATTTTGTTCCACAGAACCAGGGAAACTCGGGAAAGAAAGAAAACATACTTCTGCATGGTTATCAGAAAGCTATCGGGGAAAGGTTTTCCTCGTCTTATTTCATCGCAGTCTCCACACAGTACCTAAAAATTCAACAGAAAATTCAATCTTTCGATGATGAATAATTGTTCAATTACAATTTACAAGGAGATTTTTGGGCCGCCTAGATCGACATAGTTCGCGAAAATGGGACAAATAAAGAAACTTCTTTTTTTTTTACTTTTCAGCAAATTCCCAACACCAGCAGTAATACATATGGTTTCAAAAAGAAGTTAAAATTGTGCATTCTGCCTGCTTTTTCTGTCTTCCTCCGAGCACTGAACATTTCCCCACGTTCCTTTCTTGTTCCCTAGAGATTTTCCTGTCCCTCTTCTTTGGTGGGACGGAATATAATGTTTCTTGGAGACAGGACACCGCTTCATCCGCTGCTTGAGATTTCTACACGTCCGAAATGTCCAGAAGCCATTGATCCGAATTGGGATATTTTTCGCTGTGCAATACCACAGAATCATTGTTGCAACAGTACTGGAGAACCCGTTTTGAGAATGCTCATTCTGGAGTGAAGAAGTTGCGGTGGGGGAGGAAATAGGCATTTAAATTGAGGCTCCGTTCGATACACCCATCGGTCTGCTCCGAATATGAGCCTCGTCTTGGCGCTCCCCAGAATAACGGCTTTCAAGACGGGTGTTGTCTGTTTTCCTATGGAAAACGAACTTCACTGCGAACAGTGGCTTCAGGAAAAACGCGAGACTCCAACTGATGATGAGCGATGCAGCAAAGCATTCCTCAGCAGGAATGTGTTTACCTTGATAGGAATCAAATCCAACCAACTACGATGTTTCACAGACTTTTGTTCGAATTTGCGAAGGCAAGATCCTGAGCATATAGCCATGGGTATGCCTGAAAATGTTTGTCTCAGATAATAATGGAAGGGAGATGACAACATTGAATAAAATGCAGCTGAAACTAAGTCAAACTGCGCTATATCAGAACGTACTGTGAACGTACGTTTTTTAGCGAAGTGTCGAACAAGTCTCTCAGCACCAGGTAAGGCGTTGCATTTAGGAAACATCTCAGCAAGCATAGCATCTTTTTGAGCAATGAATTCCTCAGCCGTGATTTGATCAGAAATACCTACCTTTACATTTTTGTAACAAGACTTTATGGATGCCTAGGAATGTGTAAGCTTACTTCTTTGACTAGCCAGGCTGTCGCTTCTGCACCATTTCGACCCATCATATCTATAAAATGAAACTATAAAATACTATAAAACAATCTGTGAGTATGCAATCTGTGTGCCAGTTATCTTCCCACAACTGACCTACAGATTGCATACCCACTCGAGGCAAGTGTGACTTGGGTGTACGTGTTTATCAAATAACCAGCTATGCACAAAAAAAGCTTTATTATGAAAGGGCTGAATTACCGAGCAGACCCCATTTTCAACCGATATCAAGCTGCTAGTGCACAATCGTAACACTAACGTCCAAACTGCGAACGGTCAAAAGATCTTTATTTTCCCAGTGGACGATAAACATTTTAAGCCGAACAATCCCACTCATACTAAAGCAAGGGTGAAGGCAGTGTAAAGTTGACCTTTACATCACCTCTTTTGCTTGAACATTTAAAAAAAACATTCCTTCACAGTTAAAGAAGGAAAGGATAACGTAAGATCACAAGGACTAACTACTTCACACTTCATTACTAACGAATCTGCAATGAAACTGCCCCTTTTTGGGCTGTTCACACAAATTCTTAGTTTGCCTCTCTTCAAAAAATTCGACAGCCGTCGCTGGTCTCATATGTATGTCGTAAAGGAAAATGGATGAGAGAATAACGCACTTGCTTTCATCTCAGGTGTGAACTTGCGCCCAAACTTTGCCAACATCGCTTGATTCGCCGTTTCATAGCACGATTCTGTATCGAGAAGAGTTCCATCAACATCAAATATTACATGTGTTACTTTCACTGTTTTCTTTGTCATTTCTGAAAAAGATCTAATCTTCCAAGAATGTACTTAGCTGTTCATGCACCTTACTACTTCCTCTTGACGGCGTTATTATATTAGAAAGATTATGCAAGAAAACCTCCATATATGGAGGTTCTAAACTCTCCATGCACGGACGGACGATCCAGAAATAAGTATTAACACAATGCTAAATTTTCTTCGAAATTGCCCTGCATTTTCACCCAATCTACAGTCTTTTGGCTCAGAGATGGCACCTGATAAGACTTTGGCCGCAATTACGACCTCATCAGGATTTGGGTCGACTGATCTATGTAATTTCCACACTTTTTGATATGTATGTGGCAGTGGCGGACGCAGAAAGTGGGCGGGAGGGGGGGCGTGGGAAGAAAAGTGGGGTCTCCACCGTTTTGAGGACCCAGACGAAAAATAAAATTAATAAAAATAATAATTATAATAATAAATATACAATAAAAATTATACTAAAAATAGTAATAAAAATAAGCTAATACAAGATTTTTATTT
>KN726891.1:7511-19995 GCA_000816745.1 Ancylostoma duodenale
CCCCCCCCCCCCCCCAAGGAGTGTTTATACTTCGACGCGACGCGATCGCCGCGTCCCAGCAAACTGTTCAAATGCGATGGGTCCCGAGTGGATGCATGTGCAAACAATGGTCGCGATGTGGTAATTGGCGTTTTCCGTCGCGACGCGACGTCGCGAGGCGACGTCGCGCCCTGTTTATACTTTTTTCTTGAAAAACGACGCGATGGGACGAATTCGCGTCGCGCCTGCTAGCAGATGCGACGCGATGATTTCGCTACATTCTAGGCTAGAGATGACGGTATATTTGTGTTTTTTTCTAGGTTATCGGGTGAAAACCAGCATATGATGATATCGCGGACAGAAATGGTGATGGCAGTGGTGCAGTGATGGCGAACATCTTGTGCATGACCTGCGACATTCAGCATGCCGCGACGGCGCGACGCGACGGCTTCAATACCCGTCGCGTCGCGCGTGTTGTGGCCGTCGCCGCGACGCCATCGCGTCGCGAAAAAGTATAAACACTCCTATTCGCGTCGCGCCTGCCAGCAGATGCGACACGACGGTTTCGCTGTTGTTGCGGACTGGAGTTGGCCACTGTTTCATAGTTTTTTTTTTCTTCTTCTGAACACTATAGACCACGGACGGTACCAAGAGTTTCAAAACAATCCGTGGAAACCCATGATCCCCTCTAAATGGGAGTGTGCATATAATTTTGCGTGGGTACGTAAAACTGCGACGTTCAGCATGGCGCGATGGAGCGATGCGACGGCTTCGCCACCCGTCGCGTCGCGCGTGTTGTGGCCGTCGCCGCGACGCCATCGCGTCGCGAAAAAGTATAAACACTCCTTCAGGGACGTGTAGTTTACCTACAATGCCTTTACAAACTAAACAAAAAAAACATTGTTCAATGCCATCAATTTCTGCAAAAATCATGAGTATTGCACGTACTTGGTGCAGCTACAGAACTAGTGCTTTAGTCGACACCTATTTTTATTCGCTGTCATATTAGAGGTGAGGCAAACATACAGTAACCCGGCAGTTCCTCTTACCGTTAAATTTAGATGACGTGTAGTAGGAAAAGTTTCTGGAATCGACAGCATGTACTCTATACTTTTGCTGTTTTTCTTGTTTCCATGAAAGCTTTCTTTTTATTCTGTATGTGTGAAATATGCTGCAGTTCCAAGTGTTGGCAATTCTTAGAGAAAATAAGGAAGTCTCTTTACTCTAAGCCAAAGTTGCACTAAGTTCTTATTTCGATCGCCACTCGGCAGACAAGGGTCATTGCTTGTTAATTGACTATTAACGACAATGAAATTAGCAAGAATTTTACCGATGAACAAGAAAGTAGCAAGGTGGTTCAGCGATGTCCTTGCAAAATTTTGGAGATGCCTTATAAATTCTATGCATGCTCAGCGTCACACGTTACACGAGTCTAATTGGGGTTAGCCTCCAAAGATTACATGGCCAATTTAGAGGTCGAGAAGAGGATCGAAAGGGCAGCGGCGGCAGCGACGGCGGCTGTGCTCGTCGTCGCTCAAGTTCCGCCAGTATGGTCGTGCCGCGGTACACGAACGAACGACATCGGCGCGTGTAATGCGTGTTTGGTTAAAAAATACGCGATGGATAACTGCTAGGGGATAGCTGGCACCGTTTATAGTTCAGCGGGCTTAGGGTCAATTGCAGCGCGGCGGCGGAATCAATTCAACTAATACGATGGGTTCTTTAGGCACTTTAGGCATGTTTGGGTTGGGAGTTGTACAGGTCACGGATCCATCATTGAGGTTACCCATGGTGAACGTGTTGATGTACGCTATATACTCTCTGCCTGGCGTCTATCAACATGTTTACCTATACGTTGCTTGTCTATACTCAGCTCCTACCCATGGGTATGAGATTACCCATCCTTCCAATGATGCATCCGGGCCCAGGGATTCAAACAAAGGCAATACAGTGGCTTTTGGTATGGATATTGATAAGGATTTTCAGACAGAAAAATCAAGTGGAGACTTTTTGAGCGAGATTACCCTGGTCAGTGTTAACAAAATGAATAAGAAGTTGTTCGATCGTGAGACGGAAGAAGCTGCCTACAGGAAAATGGAGCAGTTACTGATAACAATAGTTCATTTTCCTTAGTAGATAAACAGTAAAACTTCACAGAAATATTGAACCAGAAATAATGGAAACTGATTAATTGTTTTGAACTCCGTGGGAGTTGTAGCCACACGCCGGACGCTACCGAGCTTTGAAAATAAATAAAAAACATTTCATTTCCTAAAACCTTTCCGAAAGGTCAAAAATAAGGTCCAAGGCAAAGCCTAGAAGTAGAAAGTAATGAGAATCTTCAGGTGAAATTTTAGGAGTAAAATTACGAATTTACCGGCTTGGCGAGCAGTCAGAATTGTGCGTATAACGTGACATTTCCTTTTCTTTGGCAGTTGGCAAGTATTTTAGACAGTAAGAGGGATAATATACTATTCACGTGTGCCTTTGTTGATCAGGTTGGGAACACCACCAAAGAACGAAATGTCCTACATGAAACCGGAAGCCGAGAGCAATAACAGAAAATAGTGCTTGATGCAGAAAGGTGAGGGCCAAAAGATCGCCGCCCAGGTTTGGTGGGAGCTCCATGGATATGGAAATTAGCCAAAAGACGGTCTGATAGAAGCTCACTGGATATGAAAATTAATCTGCGGTAATATTTGAAAAATTTATTATTGCATGAGGAAGTTGTGAGAGCTTGAGGGAATTTCTGAAGTCCTTTCTTGTGTTCCCCTATGGAGCCCTTTAAATCTTATGGTCTTTCCACGACTGGGGAACTATTTCCAATATTTCGATTCAGGTCTTTCAGAGCTTCAAGCAACAACAGATCCAACACAACCTAGGCAGAAAAATGTGAATACCAGTTAAGTTGTTGTTCATTTCGTAGTTGAATTGTAATTTACGCATCCAGAGCTCGGATGCATCATTATAGTTACCCATGGCAAAAGTGCTTACATACCTAAATTGACCCCTTACCTATCACCCATCAATAGGTTTACCCACGCATGACGTTCTCTGTACCTAGCTGCCATGCATGGGTATGAGTTTACCTACCTTCGGATGCATTCTGGGCCAGAAATTCACTCCTACGGTGGTGATGAACATTTCCTTTGCGGAGAGACCCCTCGGGGAACAGTTCTCGCCAATGTTCTCTGATTTATTTCTAAGGGGTTTTTAGGATTCATAAAAAGCTTTCCTGCTCGAAAATGTTAACAGAGGGAGGGGATAACATCAGCAATTTATGAACACAGAAGGCCACTGAAATAATTGATTTTTCACATATGAAAAATTTACTTGTAATTAATGCTTCAGTGCAAATGAGTCCCCTGGAAGGGATCCTAGCGTTTTAGTGGAAAGCTCTCTGTTGTGGCAGTTCAGAAGCCAAAGACAATAAGAAAACAAGGAACTGGCTGTTAAGCGCCATATTCTGGAGGTATGGGAGAAAACTGAGAGAGTAGCGGTACAGCCAAGGACCCATGGATACATCTGGATCACTGAGCGAATCGACGCACAGCCAAGTGGGGAAGAAGTGATCATGAAATGACCATATGTGGACGACGAGGAGGAGGAGGAGTAGGACCGTCCTCGCGGCCACGCGAAAGGCGTGTACCGCGCGAAGTCGGTCGGGACTGCGATGGAAGTCGTGAAACGGTGCGTGTGGGCAGTCCATTCAACGTGTTCTACATACTTCATGATTCCTTGTGTTGACCGTGTTTTTCTCCAAGCGGCCGACACAGTCCCACTTCCACATGGTTGGGAATTTACCGCTATACTCCGTACAAAAACACGGAACAAGATTTGCATGTGGTAGCGGCGAGGACGTCCTTACATGCGTTTGACCGGCAATTTTGCCAAAGGTTCCTGATGGGGGTCTGAGGATCACCTTGGGTTTTTCTTCGTTTTAATGGAAAGGAGAATCGAAGCGGTAAGATGTCTGTTGGAAGAAATTCCTATGGTCAAAGTCGGCTGTTTACTGAAGCGTAGATAATGTTGGGGTTGAAGATCTTATGGGTAACCTATGCGTATTGCGTTGAGGCGCAACCCGACCTTGGAAATCAGTGTAGTATGAAGGCAGAATTGGGAAGTAAGGAAGCGTAAAGCAGGTGACTTTCCCCACGGTCACCGAATGCTGCGGCTGGGCAAATTTTTAAGGGTGCTGGTAATTTCTTGGAGAAACATGGAAGAATAGAAATGGAAGAATGCTGAACAGCAACGCGAACTATTTGGAATGCAATAATGAAGCCTACATATCAAAACAAGCTGAAATCGAATATTCGAATACTTACACATATAAATATGTTTTGGATTCGAACACATACCGAATATTCGAATACATGTCCATTGAATATGTATTCATCTCATAACACGAAGGCAAAAGCCGGAATTTTCCGGTCCGAAGGCAGGTTGTACGAAGATGAGCGTGATAGGGAAATAAGAGGAACAAACTAAAAGAAAAGAAAAAGGGCGAAAAGAAAAAGCGCAGAAAGGAGAAGATTACGTATGTACGTACATGTGAGGACGTACGTACTAAATGTGAGGACGACTATTCGATCTAGTGTAAGGTAGTTACGAAATCATGAAGAAATCATGTGGCTAAACAATGCCCTTAGTAAGTTCATTAGCAGTCGTGTTGTTCAAGTTGCAGTTAAGCCACGCCTACCAACACCATTAGAATTGTTCTAAACGCAGTAAATTGTTCATAAGAGACTTTTCCCTTAAAAATCAATTAATTTCCACAGAACAAGATGAGAAAGGGTAATAGAATCGATTATTACTTTTTGGAAAGTGAAGTCACAGAAGAAATAAATTTGAATACAAATATTTGGATAACTAATTATAATAATAAGTAACCAATTTCGCTATGCATTGCCCATTTCCCGCAAATGTCTGCCTGTAGTTTGCAGGAAATAAGTAAGAGCGATGTCGCAAAAAACTGATTGCTGAAACTTCTGGATTCAAGTCGCTCCAGGACATGTTCTCAGCGCAAAAACTAGGTTTTGCTCATGTCAGTTAATCAATGGCTAATCAAAACAAGATGTAAGTCTTTGGACACTAGCAAATTTATTTAATCTATTTCCTCCATCCGTCTAATATCGCGCCGCAAGTGTTGCGTTAATTACGAAGAGTTCAGCAAGCAAGTGAATTTCCAGCGGTTAATAAATGTGAACGTCTCCCATGTATACGTGCCTTAGTCAGACGTTCAAATAGGACTGCTTAAATAGTGAATTATACGGGATTGCATTACGAGTTTTACACGAGCAAGATTGTCTGAACTGTGAAGGTGCCGAGCCATGATGCCCCGAATTCAATGCCGATGTGATGCGGCTTTTTCACTGTAGGATTATCGTCGGCACGCGTACGCTGCGCACTGAACGCTAGGGAACGTGCACTATCTGAGGATGCACAATCCCTAACTTTGATCCTTGATCAAGAAGCTAAATGGATGTTAAGCGGTTGAATTAGCTCCCCATATTTGATTTAGAACCTCTAACAAAACTTATTTTGAGTTCCAGTGATCTGCCACAAACTAAGTGACGAATGGAGCGAATTCCGAATTATCCTGAAAATTCATCCTTTAGTAGGCGCCTTCTAACATGCTTACCCATACGTGACGTTGTCTATACCCAACTGCTATCAGTCGTACCCGTGGGTATAAAATTACCCATCCCTCCAATGATGGGTCCGGGCAATGGATACTGCCATTCGTCTAATAAAAATCCCGGATTGTCCGAATATTCGTACAAATACCAAATTTCGCAATATTCAGCAGTTAAAAGTATACTTACTAGTGTAATGAATTGATTATTCACTTGTTTTGGTAGGAAATGGAATCAGTTTTAGGGATCAGTCGGATTCCTTCTAACAAAACAGTAAATATTAGTATGTGAAAAAGTTTCCGCCCTCTAGCGGTAAGTAATTATAATAATTTGTTATCCTTGGAAATGTTCCGTGAACGCTGCATAGTTCTGTTGGTTTGACATAATTATGTCGAATATGAGCAAAATAAGCAGAATTTGTCACAGTAACCCCACCATAACCCTATTAAAACGAGGTTAAGGTATGACATGAATAGGATATTAGTGTTCAGCACCTCAAAGAACCCCCTACACAGAGTTTCGACGAAAAAATCTTTTTTTTTTTGAAAATATTGGGGTTCCAATGTGGAGTAGTGCCTTGTGGATAAGGCTTTCCACAGCTGCAGCATCTGTCTCCTCCCAGAAAGATAGGAAAAGGTTAGAGCCAACGAAGACTTGATGTATCTGCTTTGTTCCTTTTTCAATAAAGGCTCATTTTTGCTTAAAAAAGGGCGGGAACTTTTTCACATACCTAATACAATGTTAAGTACGCATATACGGATTAACTGATTACACAGAAGTGATGTCCTCCTGAACAATAAACGGACATGCAGATCACATCATCCGGGAAGAAGCCTTGTCACCTTATCCGGGCAGAAGCCACGTTATGTGACTATAGCTACATTTATAGTGCATCGGAATCCGATACGGTCAGATAACAAAAGATACATATTGATCATCGTTATCGATGATCGATACGTATCATTCGTTATTCGACCGGATCGGCCTCCGATGAACTATGAATGTAGCTTATTTCTGAAAAATCCATACTTTTCACGATTTTCATTGTAAAATTCGCATCAATCTATAGCCAATTAGGGATTATGAGAATTCGCAACATCACCTTATTTGTACATCGTGTTTAGTTTCTTTCGTGAAAACCAATGTCGGACACTTTTTCTCGAACACGTATTACTTCCTTGTTCCCATGTTGAAAACACTGTTTTACTTTCTTTCGTCCCGCATCACTCATGCACATCCGCGGAAGGTGGTCTGGATTTTACGCTGCGCAAAAGTTATTCCTGATATCCAGGAATTCCTCGGTTCACTGCTGCAAAGTTTCGCAATAGGAGTTTATATGTGCGAAATACTTGATAAAATTAGTGTTTGGCGAATTGAGAAAGTCCAGAGACTGAAGTTTCCCATCGTCCATTTGCGAACCTCCTTGTTGTTTCTAGGATATAACAAATCCATAGCGTAATGGTTTTGCAAAGAAAAATATCAGTGGAATTGTCATATAGGAGACATGAGCATAAATACACGCCTTATTACTTCCTTTGGGCTGAATTTCTAATATAATTTTCCGCTCATTGCTTAAATTTTGGCTTACTGCATGCTGTTGGAATAGCTGGAGCTTCAAACTCGGTTTACAAGCTGGGTCTCGCTCGCGTATGCGTGAATCCATGACTCCTGCATCTACCCTGCTTCCTTAGGAGGTAACGGGAATTTGGTGGACGCTACCTGAGAAACTTGCGGCAGCAAGTGCAGATAGGGTAGCGAAAACAGCACTCTTCGCTCGGAAGAATTGTCTATTTTGAAATTATGGGAAGGCAACAACCTTCCCAGGAACTCGCATGAATCTCGCTCGTGCCGTGCGGCCACTGACCGCGCAGTTTTACACGGTCGCTAGTTGACGACGCCAATTACCTAAGTAGTGAGTCATGTAAAAGTCGTTTTAGTGCCCGTATCGCACACAGCTATATTCGTCGGGTTCAAATGGAATGACACACACACAGAGAGAACAGAGACGAGATTACGAAAGGCATGCAAAAACCGCTGTCAGGGTCAAGGTGGTGGGAGAAGCAAAGTGCGCACCGAAACGCCTAACTCTTACACATTACACAGGGAGTGGGACCTATGGCAGTAGCGGTGCGGAAATGCGGAAGAAGCGCAGCACTTGAACACCGAGATTAGCGCCGATGCGGGCAATTGAACTTGTCGTCGGCGTTGGACTTAGCGCTCGTTACTCGGTGTTGACGACGTGTGATAAATGAACGTACGTACGTAGGTGACGACCGTGTCGGCGAGCCAACAAGGTGGAGGTCGTTCAATTCTCAGCCGAGAACACATAGTTCAGCGTCCGAAGAAGGTGCGGGGTTAGATAACGCGGTTTTCATCACTCGCCCGTAATTTTTTCAACTTTGCTAAGAAATTTTCAGATGATTATAGGTGGTATGGGTAGCATATGTAGGTAATTTTAGACTCTCCTTGATGAAATAGATGAGCTTCAAAGGCTTAGAATCTGAAGGAAAAACGTATGAATGAAGTCGACAAATGTAAAGAACTGAAGCGCAGAACTGTCTACCTTTTTTCGCGCCATTGCCCTTGAACCCGGATTTTCCAAGAATCGCGTGTTTCCAACGTTTTTGCCTAAAAGGCAATCTGTCCACTAGCACCATTAATTTTTATAAAAACGATGCCTGACGCTTTAATCCACCGCAAAGCGTAGCATGGCCATGACTCCTTTAGGAATGGTTCTACTTGGTTTTACAAGAACAGAAACATTGTGCCTCAATTGTCGAGGCCAACAATAGTAAAATAAGTTTTGGTAGAATATCCCGGGAATTCCGGAAAATTCAAGAAATGAGACATTTTTATGAAAAAAAAATACCGCCATTGTTTTGGATTCTATCATGCCTGAACTAAACGGGAATACTGGAGTATGCGAATAGGGGATACTTAAATATTTAGACTCTTCCTAACTACATACTCGAACATAGCTGGTCTCGCCATTTTTTGGGGGAGTGATTACAAGTATATTCAATATTACTGTTATTCCGAGCACAACCCTATCGAAGTGATGTGCTCGCAATAACAATACTAATATACTAGTATTCAATAATATTAAATATTACTGTTATTCCGAGCACATCCCTATCGAAGTAATTGCAGCATATTATTCATTCTGTATTTTAAAGGTACATGTGTAGTCTATCATTCCCATTTTTTAAGGTGCATTGTGTCTGCTATGAGGGCTACCCAGAAGCACGCAGACCCATTCTCTTCTATTAACTATTCTCTTCGTTCTAACACATACTGCTCCACTCAGTTCATGTCAGAGCGTGTTAGGAGCGGAGTGAAACTGTGTTGCGGAAGTGCTGCATTGAGGTGGCGGAGTAGTGCACACTAATGTACATTGCCAAACGGAGAATTACAGCGAATATATGTAGCAAGCAGCTAATGATTTCATCGCGGTAGTCATTTTTTTAACCCAGGACTATCGCGTAGTTTATGCGTGTCCACTAATTTCCTTCGCGTCTCCTTTGCAGCTGATTCTGACGCTCGCATGACGCATGCATGCACTCACTGTACATTGCTGTTAATGTCATTGGCACGAGAATGGCATTTCTTGCACGGTACTTTTAGCGATTAGCACAACACGCGGGTCATTGATGGCATTGATCACTCTCCGGGCGTCCTCATCCTCCTCCCGACGTTGATTCGATGCTCACGCATCTGTAGAGAACCGGGTGAATGACAGAGGTGAACGTTTTGCGAATTGTACGATATACGAAACTATTGAGGGAATGAGGTTGTGTTTACTTCATGATTTTGCCTTCCATGAATGTTGGATGTGTCGAGATCGTTGTCAAAATACAATCTGAATACATGTGGATTGTCTGGATGACCCGATTTCTCATAGTTTACTCTGAGGGCGAACCGAGGGCGAACACTTGTCGCTCTCAACAACACGAACGTCGGTTTCAAACAATGAGGAAGGAAGTGTTTGACACTGTGACATGCGTGGATTCGGCTGTAGCGGAACTGGGAGGGAACAGCATGAGCATGACAGTGTTTTCACTCGATCAGTGAGGATGGCGACGCTGTTGACGTTGAACCGAATGGCTGTGACATAAACTGGGACAATTTAAGAAGCAGTGATGCTACGATGGGATGCAAGACATGTTTGCTATGGAAATGAATATGGAATGCCCTGAAAATGTCCAGGAATCTTACAATGGCATTGCATGAAGAAAAGATCTGCTTAGAAAATGCTGAAAGAATGCTTACTACGTACACGAGCCTTGCTATCAGATCAACGCTTGAAGTGGTGGAAGATCTACCAAACTGTTTCGCAGAAAAAGTCTCCGCACCAACCAAATAAAATTACATAAATCTTTCAATTTTCCACGAGAAACAAATCAAGCTTTTGTCGATTCCTGGATCGTAAATAGTATGCATTCCGCTCAGTGGTCGTTTTAAACGGGAGGGAAGGTGGTTGGGAAGTGAGAGGAATAACGGTGGAGTTTCCGTTAAAAAGAGGCGAGGTGGGACAAGATTCTTAAATTTCAACTTCTGGAAACTGATTCGGAAATTGAATAATTAAGAATATTAAGTAAGATCATGATACGAGTCAGAGAAGTAAGCCTACGCTAATGTTTTGTCCGATTTACCAGGTAATTCTAAAAAAATCTTGCCGGATTGCTCCAATCTGAGCACAGCGGTACAGAACGAAAACACCCGCGATTAAAAGTGAGCTATGATATGTTGTACAACCTGGGGTGTAGTGCCATCTTTTTTCTACTTTCCTAACCAAATAAGAGAAGACGTGCAACAAGAAAATATTTGGGAAAGTATATGCCATGCTGGTAAGGGAAGGGTACTCCGGCGGTGTGGCAAACCTTCCGTTCCTTCCGGATTGTTGACTGCCTTGTGCAGCTCGCGATGCTGATTTCAAATCATTTTTGCCTTTCCCGAATCTTGTCTCTATCGGGAGTTTTTTTCTTTGTTTTGTTGTTTTTTTTTTGGCACCGGCACACCCCAGGGCAGTGCACACTTAGAACGCAGGGTATTTATGGGGTCTCGCAATATCTTCCCATTTTTGTACACAGGGGTAATTTCAGACGCTGATCACGGTTATCGACATCATTTTGAATGAACTGCCGAAATCGGCAATCTTCTGGGTTTTCTGTGATAATTCTGAGCTTCTGTGAACCATTTAGCAGATTTCAGGTATAGGCTGTAACACCATGTTAGACAGGCATTCCAACCACATAGGTCTCGTCCTGGGATAGCAGCTTGATTTCGTGCATTTCCCTTGTGAGCATTTAACTAGTTTTTTACGAGATCTGTCGCTTTTTGCAGGTCATCCAATCTTCAGCCTATAGCGGTGAAGATTATGTAGACGCAAAGGCTTGAGACCTCAAATCAAGCAATTCTAAGCATTTAGGGACGGCTGCAAACACATCAGAGCATGCATTATTGAAATTATGGTGAAGTGTTAACATACCCAAATTTTTCCCTTACATGACAATCTACAATATGTTCACCCCTAGGCGATGATGTCTATGCCTATGGCTACCCATGGGTAATCGTATCCATGGCATGAGATTACCCATCCTTCTAATGACCCAGAGTAAATCATAAAGATTAGTCAATGATGGTGATACCCCTCCCCGCTCTATGGAGTGCCACTACACGTAGAAAACGATTACGAAAAGCTGTACTTTGTACGTACTTACTGAATAGGTACAGTCCTATCTGTAGCAAATGGAATTGCCTTTATCCACTCATTGACATAAATGTGGAGCCGTTTCGATGGCAATTTTTTATCGTTGACAAGGGCAGTAGTGTAGTTATCGCCATCCGCCATCAGCTCCTTTGTGCGTTTACAAACACAAAATCAGGCTGACCAGTCATGATGAATGCCTTGTAGGACAACTGCTGGATTGGGCAGTGTCCTTGAAAAAATGCTAAGACGCACGACTGCGTCAATTCCTTCCGAACCCTAACTTCATCAGGTGACCTTAACTGCGCTTGTATTGTGCACTGGAACCCTGCTGGGACATAACGAGCATTCCAGGCGGGGCATACCGCTAAGCAATGCCGTTCAGCTAGGCATTTTCTGTCTGATAAAGACCAGACCCGCTGACCCACGTGTCAAGGTCGTCGGGAGAACCGGACGCGGCAGCGCGCACGCCTCGTCTTCCCGTGTGCCTCCTCACGACGGCAGCACAGTCTCGAAAACGCTGGAAAAACCGCGGAATGTACCGTGACCCGTGTCCTCCACGAGTTTTATGGCGGTTCATCAGCACTGATTCCGTCACCATGGCTGTGTTCCTGGCACAGAAATGCTCCCATAAAGTTCGACGGTCAGCAGCGTGATCGCTATTGATGTAATGTGACGTATAATTAGATGTCTTAAGTTTAACTCTCTGCAAAAAGTTACCCGTTCATAAGTAGTGCAGAGAGGAGGAGGGGTCGTTCGTTTGGAACGAAGTAGGTCGAGTTTGTGGACATACTGGTAAGAGAGGTTGCAAGAACTTTGGAGCCGAGAATGCACTGATATGTCCGGAATGTGGAGGAGCCAGGAGCAGGGATGACCCAGAAATTTTTTGGTTGTTAGATGCGACTTGAGAAGTTAGAGCAAGAATTCCAAAGTAATGGGGTATTCGGTGGTCTGGAGGTCCACTCTGTTGCGAACAGTGGCATATAATTAGAGCACCTAAGGTGCATTTAATAAATAAATAAATAAATATCCTTAATTGAGAGGTGTTTAATTTGGTATTTTTCTGGTTTTTTTTTCGGCGGAACGAACTATCTCAATCGAATTCTTAGTAGTATTGGTTTACCCCTTAAATTTCTCTCAGATTGTTTTTTATTATTGCCTG
>KN726892.1:17283-33488 GCA_000816745.1 Ancylostoma duodenale
TGTGGACACACATGAAATACCGCCATCATTTTCTGTGTTTTTCGCGTGTTACACGCTACTTCATCGTTGTCAGTGAGTTCATCGTCCCCAAAAACCCCTATATGGCTTTAGCCGTTTGGACAACAAAAATTGTCCAACGACGTGTTCAAACATGTATAATCATGGTAGAGCATGATTTTCCTGCAGTCTGCAAGCAGTGCCCAAGTTTTGCTTTTCCTAGTTTCCCGAATCTGCGGAAAACGCAGCACCACTGACGCCCACTGTATGTGTACTTCATTGTTGCACAGCAACTACAGCTTTGTTATATTACGTGAATACCTTGGGACCAAGATAGAAATATGATTATGTTAGGCATAGTTTGCAAAGTGCAGAGAAATCAAGCCCTGTCCTGGTTATACATGTCTGAACACGTAGTGGACACGATTACACACGTCTAAACACGACAAACACGTATCGTTGGACATTCTTTGTTGTCCAAACGGCTGAAGCCCCCCTATATACCGCGAAATCTTGAACCAAAAAATTTCCGTGAGTGCTGCCTTTGACCTAGCTATTTGGCTCGTAAAAAAGTTCTGCAGAACTTCATTTTCTTTTCTAATATGCAAGGGCAGCTTGACAATAGGGATCTTGTGTCGGTATGCGGTAGTATGTTCTCCAAGCTTTCAAGCGAAGGGCACACGAAGAAAGCTCTATTGGTATTTGGGTAACAATGCTCTCGGCCAGTCGAGTCTCAATTCACTAATTTGTTTGTTATGGAGGGGGGGGGGTCCTGCAAGGATTCACCATTCGACGTTCCCTCGATAGTACAAGGGTTTCGAGTATGGCGAAGTAGCGCCCTGCCCTGAATTCGAGACCGGGTGCCGGTCTCGCATTCAGGGCAGGGCGCTATTTTGCCGCAAGTAGTGGCATCACAGTAATGAGCGATCTCTGCGCTGCTCAACTCCAGAAGTTGGCAGGCGCCATCCATGAAGAACGCCCAAAACGTACAAATGTCTATCTTCTTCGGGATAGTGCTCACGCACGCATTGCAAACGCATGTCGCGAGAAGAATCAGGATTTCGGTCGATCAGGACCTAGGTTTGTCTCCCACCATCCGTATTTGCAAGACATGGCCCTGTCGGAATGTCACTTTTCCTGGAAAAGAACAGCCATATACGAAAATTGAGGCTTAGCAATCAAAGGGACTCGAAAATGAGGAGTCAAAATTTTTCGATCCACACTCTCCGCAGTTCTGATGATCGAAGACACTACGCAATAGTGGTAAATATATCATCAATTGAGATTCTGCTTTAATGAGGAAATCCATTTCCAAAAAATTCGTTGTGAGTGTTGCAGAACGTTTTCACCAATCCAGTACATAGTTCATTCTACGGCTAATTATCCCCCTTTCTGTGTACAGACGCACTGAAGCGTCGCTGCATTATGTACGGGGGTGAAACCATCCCGTCAACATCTTTTATTTTTATCATGAAACGACATAGAACCACCCACCTTCATTAAGCAGGAAAAGTTCGTGCAGTTTATTTAAAAACAAACGGATAATCTCAGCGATCTTTCATAGAATTTCAGAACTTCCTTTTCCTGAGATTCCGAGAAGGAAGTATAGGCCAACAATTTGATGTTTTGTCACGAAAGCCAAGATAAGTAAAAATGGCGCATGCCCGAAGGAAATAAGTATAGTCCTTTTCTGTTTCGTTATTTGTCTCGCCTGTATAATAATACTATGTGTCAGAGACTAGTCAAGATTTATTTAGCTTCAGGAAGAGGTCTATGTAATTTAGTCCGTTGACGATCGCGCCGTTTCCTGCACGTCCCAACATGTTTTCGTTATATACCTTCTTCTCTTCTCTACTGCTGGGCGCATCGTGCTAGGGAATAGAGGAACTTCTCGCTCTTCAGGGAGTTGCAACTGTTTGTAAAATTTGGTTGTTGAGAAATGTTTGAGACACATCCAAATATCGTGATTTACGTTTAAGCGTATTCGAGTGTATCATAGAATGATTTGGAAGCATCTGCTCTATTGATGATCAGTAAATCATTAGCCAAGTATTAGGTATGTGAAAAAGTTTCCGACCTTTTTTAAGCAAAATTGAGTCTTTATTGGAAAAGAAAGAGAGCAGATACTCCAACCAAAGTACTGGCCATTGTTAGCTACAACATTTCCCCGTTTTCTGGGAGAAAACGGACGTCGCAGGGCTAGAAATCCTCGTCCTCCGACTCGATCCTTTACTTCACCCATTTTTCGACGTCTTCAAAAGATTGGAAGCGGTGCTCGGTAAGGCTGTGGGACATCGACCGAAACAAATGGTAGTCTGACAGGGCACAGTATGGTGAATAAGCCGCACGAGGTAGCACATTCCAGCGAAGTGATCCAAGCGTTTCCTTGACGGCTTTTGTAATATTTCTCAAAAGGGCACTCACTACTCCACATTGGGGTCCAAAATTTTCAAACAAGAATTTTTTCGCCGAAACTTTGTACAGGGGGGTTATTCGGGGTGCTGAACACGAATATCCTATATATCTCGTACCAGTAACCCCGATTTTTTAGGGTTACGGTAGGGTTAATGTGACGAAAAATGCTCATTTGGCTCAAATTCGACATGATTATCGCTGTGAAACACAACGATGTTGATATAATACAAATCAAACAAATGTGTACTGAATATTATTGACATATGTCAAACCAACAAAACTAAGCAGCGATTACAAAGCTTTTGCAAGGATGACTAGCTATTATGACTACTTAGCGCTGGAGGGCGGAAACTTTTTCACATATCTAATATTTTCTGTTTGGACTAGAAGCAACGACCATACACCTGTACCATTACCTCTGCACTAAGGAATTAATTAGTCCCATGTGGTTGACCATTGCAGTGGGATCTCTGTAGGAGCGATATCTATAGAAAACCTGCCACGATGATTCCAGTCGCTATCCATATTTTTAGCGAAATTAGTCCCTTTCTAATCAGTGGTAAGAAGCGGTACATGAAAATGGTATTTATAATGCTTGCTAAACTCTACTAAAATGCCAGGGAACGTAAGGTCCGTGCTCAGGTGAAAAAAATTCCAGTAGATTACGTGTGCTTTTGAGCAGATTTCGCTAATTTTTCGCCGAAATATTTCCCGGTTTCGCCCGGAGATTACACGTGAATCTCCGGAAAATAAGCGAAATACACTGGAAATTACCCAAATTCCGCCTCAAAAATAAGCGAATTCTGCTGGAAAGTACGCGGAAAATGGTGCGACCTCCAGCACACGCCGGAGGTGGGGGGGGGGGGGGCACACACCGCTGTGACGGGAATGGCCCGAAACAAAATTACTGCACTCCGGAGAACATCTTACGAAAATGGCTCTACCCACTTTCATCGAAACCGAATCTGGGATAAAATTGGTTCCGCAGTACATCCAGTTGACGTGCTCCGCACATTATGCAAGTGAATATTCCGCATGTTAATGCGGAATATTTACATGCATCAAATGAATTTACTAAACTTTCTGGTAATTATGATGAGTGAAATGTGTGGAAGTTTTTAAAGGCATATCACATCCCTGAAGCTGGAAAACCATTGTCAATAATTTGTGAAAACGAATTTTCCAGAAAAATGAACGAAAAATACACGAAATCTACTGGAATTCACACGAAGTGCAGTTTCCAGTGGAGTATATTTATATTTACATTTTCAGAGTATATTTCTCTTTTTTTTACGTGTATACACGTAAAATAAGCGAAATCTACTGGAATTTTTCCACCTGAGTGAGCGCTGCCTTCAAGCAAGATATTAGAAGTTGTTCCACTTGAGCAGCTCCCCTTCTTGTGTTTGCAACCTGCCATCAATCATTTTCTAAGCTGTGATTCCATAACTCCTCCCTGGATTTGCAGCTGCTGTACTCCTAGGATGTTATTGGCCTTGGGAATAAACACGTATAACTTCACTGAGATAGGCCGCGAAAACAACAGGAAAACATGCCAAACTTCCGGAACAGTCTAGTCTCACTGACAAGGTAATTATTTCTGTGGAAAATTTTCTGGCGGATGGGATGGTGCAAGAGTCGATTCCTGTACCATTGACTAGTCATAAAAGTAGGTAAGAGTCTGCAGGGTTGAGTTCCCGCCAAAGAATCACGACTTTAAACTGCAGCGATGTGAATTCATCCAGAAGCTTTTGAGGATTTACTAGAAAGCAACTCACTTTAACAGTCATTCATTACATACAGTAGGCACAGAATTTATTTATGACCGTTGTTTTTCATTTAAGCTTGGTATTGCAGCTGTAATGGTCTAGACAGCAACTATCACCAGTTTCCAGCCTGGCAATGCTACAGTAGACAACATTTTAGCTCCAGGGGGCAGGCGTACGTGCATTAATCTTGGGACAAATTTCATGTTCCGGCAGTACGTAATTATGATCCTGGTTCTATTTATGTTCTTCCATTTCACCTTACGTATTACGTGTTATTTATGAGCAAATGAATTATGCACGTGTTTTCGCCGCGAGTGCATGCGAACTGGCTACGGTGCCTTTTCAACTACATATATGCCGTTAAATGAGGGCGTTCAAATAAGTATTACTATGAATGTTTTATTTATGCGATTTTTGTGCTACTTAAATCAAAATTCTTCCATGCAGTAGTAAAGTAGAAGGCTTTAAGCTTATTTGTGCAAAAAATTGTTTGTGCTCTGGCACACCAGGAAGTTGCATGTGTCTTCAGAGGCTTCTAATCATGTTAATTAATATGTTATAAATGGCTGAACAATTGCTACCAACTTCCACAGTAGTGATTAAGGAACAATAGGGGTGTGCTGATTTTATTACCTCCCAGCCGGCATAACAAAAAAGGGGTGTGGGTGGTGGAGGAGACTCTGGAAAACTATTGCATCTCTGCAATTCTTGCAATTCAGTGAACGTAGCCGATATATTGAAAAAAGTGGGGTGAAATATTAAGGGATTGAATCCTGAAAATTTTTGGCAAACACAGAGTTTGTCTGCTTTATAAAAGAATTTTGTAATATAAGCTCCTAATCTATGTTTAACCGGACTGGATTGTTAGCGGATATGTTTGAAGTATTTCGCCTGACGTTTCGACGTAACCATTGTCTTCGAAGGCGTAGAAGTGACTAAAAGTTTTTATTTGTGCTCTAGACCTGTCTCCTCCCACTCTTCTAATTCCCAAACTCTTCTCCCTTTTACTACGTCAAAATCTCTCTGGACGAGAAATAAACTTACCCTCCACCTTGAAATACCCTACTTAACTCATGCTTAATGTTGTGTGAATCTCTACCTTTTGTCTACACCTTTTCCTACCCCCAAGAGTTAACAACAACACAACAACAATCCTTTCAACCACGCTTGAAAGGATATCAGTCACACAGTATCCAACTCTTGTAAATTACTCTTGAAATTGGAAGCAAAATTGCTTCGTTCTGGGTTCTGGTACCCTCTTTACCTTGGTTTTTGACAAGACACTGAATGTGTGTTATTACGCAAGTAAATGGAAATGTCAGCATTCTTCATTAGAACGTTGGCACTAAGAGGACCAGCGATCGTTCACGATATTATTGTCTAGGAAGGAATGGCATAGCATGTGAATGTAGTACAACTAGCATGCATTGGAATTTATTGAGCTTTCTTATTTAACAAGTACTTGCCGTGCTTAACTCCATCTACGTAATGCAGTTCCTTTCTCCGCTTACGAAACACTATTTCTCAGACAATACTGGTGTTTTCCGCTTTTGTCCTTACTAACTCTGCGTATTCGTACAGTATGACTCGCCAGCTCTTAAAGCTCATAAAAATGGATATTTTCTCCACAATAGGATTCTTTTCCTCATGAGTGCTAGGTATTCCTTGAACTGAACACTACAACAGATTTGTAACCTCTTTTCTGAAATGGCAGAAATTTCCAAGGGAATTTTGATTTGCGTACAAATTAACTGCTGTATTGGCTAACGCCTCGGGATAAGTAGCTAGAACAAAACATGAATCACAGTTTTCCTCTAACTGCTGTTTCAATATGATTGAGCTGCTTCAGCTCTTCCGGAAACAATGATGAATCCAGAAACGATTACGCTTCAAAAGATCCCTTTTGTGGGATAAGATCTTTGCCCTGCCCAGCCATTAAATGCATATACCAGGTGTATTATCTAGTGTTCGGAACGAAGCCATCTTCGAAGAAACCATTGCAGCCAACGCATTTGGCGTTTTTCAGTTGAAGTGGTCCTGATCTCGACTTATCACCATTATTTTCAGATGTTTGTTGACATAGCACCGGCACCACCACCAGCAGCAGTTTCGAGCTTTGGAACTAAAGGAGGTCTAGGTTGGAAATTTTATTCCTTTATAAGTGCGTCAGTATATTGGTTCACTTGCGGTTGGTTTCAGGTACGGCTTACTCAAACTTCTCAGTGGGAGGTGCGCCCTTAGGCCCAGTAGCCGGGCCGCCATCTCGAGATGCATTCTATTGGACGCTGTTTTCGATTAACTTATTGCTGATGATGCTCAGCTTTACATTGAATCTCTTTCTTACAATCGTATTAGCTCGGAGCACTCTCAAGAATCTCTGCGTGAGTTTAGATGACTTATTTAAAGCAAGTCGTATAAAACTATATAAAAGGTAGAGCAAGCGTTGTGCTCTCACAATTTTTCTCTTCCCATTTTAAGCAACCGGAAACAGATACTGGCCCGAAGATCATTTTTCGTGAATGATTTGAGGTGATAAAAACCAGTACCTTAATTCTACACCACTCTGGTAGTCAAATGTACATAGTTGTCGAAGCATGTTAAGTGTAGGTAAATGCTGTACGGTACCTCTTTGTTTAGTACACACTTGCATCGACCCTGGAAGCATGGGAAATTTTGGGACAGATAGTGATTGAACCATCAACCATGTACGCGTCAGCAGCGCTTTTTGTTACGCCATCTAAAAGTACAAATGAAAGAGCAAGCAAACAAATATAAAGTATCACGTGGTCGGCGTCAATTGGTCTCATTTGTTGGATGCGCCACAATACGACTTCATATGGAAATCGTAAAGGCATAGAATGCGTATGTGCACCGTACAGTGACTTGCAGAGGGCATCCGATGTTAAAAGTTAGCGCTTCATCCTCTCAAACTCCTGTGGTACAAATATGGCGAAACCGGAAAGATGAATAGCTTGATCGCCTGAAAGATGGATTCGGACCACTGACCGAGCGACAGTGATGGGACCGACAGCGGGCCTGTTGCCACTACGCCGTGCAAACAGCAATGTACATTTCTTCACCTAGATACTCAAACGGCTCTGTCATCGCTTCTATTCGGGTCGCTCTCTCGCTATCGTCATCCAGGAGCATCAGCGACGACGCTGACGAGAGATCTGATTCATTTCCAGCTGAGCTGACGATGGCCTGATGGGAAAAGAACGAGAAACGAGCCGGTGGTACTCGGCTAATTCCTAGAATTGCCCAAAACTGTCTCTGGTTTATTACTAGAGGGCTTCCCCTACATTACACAAGAATTTGAAGCCTCTTCGCTTAGTAGTAGAGGGGTGATGGCAAAGAATGCCTGCGCTCATGAATCGACTTGACACCTTCGTTTTCGCAAGTCTCCGCCGCTACGAGTGGAGGTGTCTTCGAATTTGAAAATTGTATCAATATTCGCACTTGTAAGATATGAACAAATAATAACCATTTGTTTCTTCCAGCACTCCCTTCCTCATGTTTTTAGCGAACGACTATGCTTATCCAAAGACTTTTGCCCGCGCCCTGTATGTACGTATAAAGTATAAAGTGGTCAGCGTTAAGCAATTGTGGAATGCGCCACACATTCGACTTCATCTGAGTATTGTAGAGGCATTGAATGCGTATGTGCCTTTTACAGTGACTTGTGGTGGCATCCGATGTACGAAATTAGTGCTTCCTCCTCCCGCACTTCTCTGGTACCAATTCACTGACCCCGAAGGGATGGATGAATTGATTGGCCAGGGGTGCGATCGAAACATCGACCGTGTGCGTGCGCAGCGAGCATCTTACCATTGCGCCACACGCACTGTATGCATATGGGTGAAGAAATGAATATGTAAATATTTCCAGTGCTCCTTCTATAAAATCATGCTGGCATTTGTCACCACCATTGTTGTCAGCAGCAGCAGCGATATCGTGTGTATGGTCTATTTCGAGGGAATGCGAAACGATTTGCCTATGCTTTGCAGTATAACACTAATCGTTTCCCTGATCGTCTCCTATTACATGACTATTTTGATTTTCTTACTCGGCCTCAATCGCTTTGCTGCATTTTGCTCACCGAAACTCAACGCGTCTATTATGAAAAGGTGAGCACAACTATTCCTCTCGTTTTTGTGAAAGCAAATTACGTTCCATAAACATACAGAAGAGGAATATCGTCCACCGTCTCCTCCAGCTTGGGATTTGCCATCACCAATATTGTTGTTAGTGATAATAGTCTGCAATGGATGATGTCATGTTTTGATATCCTTGTTTAATGCATACCAGTGAAACAAATCAGAAAACAACCCCAGACCAATTTTTGTGTCGATGACGGCAATCGTGGTCTTTTTGGGGAATTCACCGGTTTCATCGGTTTTCAGATATGGGTTCCCCACTCGCACATGCTTCTTTGTTCAAAGTTGTAGTGAAAACGAACCGCAAAAGGAAGCAAGAGTAAAAAAGCTATTTTGCTTCCTCATTGTTCGTAGCCAACAAACAATGCAAGATACTGATTCTTCATAATGAGAGCTACTGCTAGTATCTGTATATAGTATCTAGTTTCCTATCCGACTGTAAACCGAGATCCATTGCTTACTAAATCACAGAAGAAACCTTAACGATCACCTCTTTAGCAAACAACTTTGTATCCTGCTTGCGATTCTGCTTCTATTCTCAGTGGTCGTCGGTGTACTAGTATATAAACTTTCTGGATTTTCAAGAAGCTTCGATAATGATGAGAATCGAATAATGAATTCTGCTCAGGACACAGTCTTACTAACGGTGAGTGCTGCCTTCCTCCGAAGAAGTCGACTTTATTCGAGAAAAGTTTTCAGATATCTAACTATATTTTCTACACCATTCCGCTTATATCAACAATGTTTTACGTAATTTGCTTCGTTTCGCTGAGATCACAACGATCACTTGTCACTACTGGGAAGACCATGCTTCTGCTGGATAAGGCCGAAAAGAGTACACTAAAGCAAGGCATCGTTATTTTAGTCTTTTACATGGTGAGAGAAATTTGAAAAATATTCGAAGTCAATCATTCATAGTAGTGAAACATAGAGAATCTAGTAAGAAAACTAGCAAATTATATGACTGCAGATATCTCTTGTGATCCATATCTTCCTCCGGTTCTATCCACCTGTGGATGCATCGTATTTCATACTGTCCCGTATCGAAATCGCGGCTTCAACTGCACCTCAACTCGCGATTCCGATCACGGCGCTGGCATATTCCAAGGAAGTTCGGGAAGCCTCTCTGCATCTCTTAGGGTGTCATCCTATACGAACTTCATTCTCGTACGCTATAGAGAGTTTTCAACGGTCGAGGACTAATTCTTCGGCATTTATTCGGAAAAAATCGAGTGGCATTATTGCATTAGCGGGTGAAGCTCCACGAGCGCAGACTGAGAAGTAACAGTATTTGTTCTTTTGTCATCTAATTCTTCTATGGAGCAGTGATCTTTCCTCGCTTAGATCGGAGTCTCCTTTCAGTCAGGAGATTTTTAGAGGTTTGCCTATTTTTATGAATATCGAATATTTCCCAAAAAGAACGACAAATTTGATCATATCGGAAGGTGTCTATTGGAGCATGATCTTTTCTTGTACATTACGGAAACATCACTCTACCCTCGTAGCGTAAACGTCTCCTCCGCTGAGACTGTTGGATTATTATGTCCATTACCTTTGATATTATTCACACTCTACAATCTTGAATGCTGATCTCTGTAATTTAGCCATTAATGTGCTGGTACCTCTTACTTTTAGTTCTCTGCATAAATGTTCCAACATATTTCGTTCGCAAATAGCAACAATTTCACGAATTATGCAGAACAAATAACTCAAATCAATAGCATATTCTGACATTTTTTGCGCTGGATTTCAGGAACATATGAGCAAACCTTGAACAACGTGCACTTTTGCAATGTCAGCTGTTCCACGTAAGCAAAGAAATTGACTACAAATATCATTATCAGATAGTATTTATTTCAACTATGTTCAATACATTTAGCGATGAGGATCCGTATCGGCAATGCTATTTTACAGATTACGCCAAGCGCGCTTTCCCATGGAAATCACTGTATAAGAGGGGGGGGGGGGGGAAGGGCAGACCCAGAAGTAACCGGAACTATTTTCTGGCTGAGGAGTCATTTCCTGTTGAGGATTGTTCTGTCAGTTGAGTGTGCTAGAGATGACATGTAGCAGCTAGCGTTGTAGTGGAATGCTGCACTAAGTATGACTTTTATGCAGGCAATTTCACCAATTTTTGCTACCTCATAATCAGACTTTGAACGTGACGCGGCACCTCTCCACACTTCGTGAACAAGAACTGCATGAGCTGCACCCATCACTCTCCACATTCACCCAAGCTAACTCCAGGCTTGTTCTTGTTTCTTAGACAATAGGGATCTTGAAAGACAAAAATTCACCGGTTAAAAGAGAATGTACTCATAACCAAGAGATACAGGAACTGTTCTGAGCACTGGAAAATACAGTCGGATAAGTTTGAGTTTTAGTAAGGAGATAAGATACGCTACATTTATAGCACGTCGGAGTCCGATCCGGTCGGATAACGAATGATAAGTATCAATCCTCGGATAACGAAGATCAACACCTATTTTTTTCATTCGACCGGATCGTATTCCGACGTACTATAAATGTAGCTATAGACGGATTGCGCGTGCCGTTTCATAGCGTCGCGGCCGAAGGATCGCGGCGGGTCCTACTCGATCCTCTCGCTTGGAGCCTGGTCTCTCCGCATCCATCGTGCGGGTCCCACAACGTTTCTGCACGACCTGAATACAGATGCATACTGTCTGTTCCACGAATCTATCCACTTGGCCGGCTGCCAAGGTGAGGTAAGTCTTGCCACGTTTTTATAGGCGAGACATGTTTTGGCGCGCGTCCAGCTATCGATTGTCGATTGAAAGGTGGGATTTCCATGATTTGGCGTGTGTTAAAATGCGCCCTGTGTAATTAAACAAAACACATTGAATTGCTCTGGTTTTTGGTCACTGATTGGCCTGAAAATCCTGTATTTGCTAGCCCTCAGCTTGATTCGATTTCTTAGAATTCGGAAGCAGAAGACCAAGTCGTCTAGTATACATCTAGTATATGTTAAGCCCCTCATACCTAATCTCTTGAGTCGATCATAATAGGTGGGTAAATCGTCTCGGCTCGGATAGATTTTTTTTGAACAAAATACGAGTGAATATTTGTTGCACTTTTTCGAGCTTTGCTATGTATGTAACCGTCGAAGGATTCCAAATTTGAGAGCCATATTCGAGACCTTCGAAGGAGAAAGGATTTGTACAGGTAAAATGGTGGGGCTGTTGGTGTGATTATTGCGTAAAAGTAGGAAAAGAGGGATCTATATGCTCTACTTAAAACACTATCAATATGCTCTGAGAAACGGAGATTGGCGTAAACAAAGATGCTCAGATCTTTTGCACATTTACAGTTCGTCAAGCTTAATCCATTCACTTGATATTGAATTTATTGACGGTCCCCTATATTGAAGATTGAAAACTTGGGGAGGTTAATTGGTAGCTCCCAGTTAGAGGCTCATTCTGAAAAGAAAGAATTGCCTATCTCTTCTTCGAAACTAGTGAACGATAGTGCTTAGAAAGCTTTAAATGACGAGAAAACATATTGGGGAAGGGAAAAACATAACGAATGAATTATATTATAGTTGGATGGACCAGACCTTTGAAGAAATTAGATGTAAAGACAAATTAATGATTCAAACCTATGGGTGATAGGGAGAAGGGACTGAGCCTTTTTAGCTGATCACGGATTCTAGATGCATATGGGATGGAAAAAACTTCTAGCAGAAGCCGAAGGCTGCGTTGAAATACATAGTTTTCATTATTTTCATTTTCTTGACAACTACACTGTCAAAAAAAAAAGACTGTTACAAAGGAACAAGGAGGTGTGGGCTGGAGAGGTCTATCGAATACTTATCACGAGCGCGTGTGTGACTGCAGCACGGTGGCTCATGGGGACCCCACATGCCCCACTATTCGGCGAGGAGGAGTGAACATCGTTGATCCAAAGTAGTCGATAGAGCTCTAGAGTGACATTGGCTGTCTTGCTAATCACGTCTTTTTCTGTATTCCCGTACTAAAAAAGACACAGGCGGAGCGCTCCCGTGATAAGCATTCGTAGATGGGTCCTGCTCAGAACGGTACCGATGTCCAAAAGTTCTCATGTACCGGGCAATGACTCTCAAACCCCTTCCACTCATCTCTTATCGACTGAATTCGATGCGCTTACCGCATTCTCACGAAAGAGACACTGGAATTCGTATTTTCAGGAAGACACTTCATATTGTGCTTGCATTGCTTCTGGTACTCTCAATCATTGCAAGTGTAGTGGTACATAGGCTTAGTGGGTTCTCAACGAGTTACCAACAGGGCGAGGATCGACTGACGAACACTGCTCGTAATACAGCTTTCATAACGGTAAGTAACGTCTTGCTCAAAATATAGGCAATGATTGAGTGAATCTTACAGATATCTAATTACATTTTCTACATATTTCCGCTCATATCAACAGGCTTCTATGTCATTTGTTTTATTTCGTTGAGATCAAAACGATCACTTGCAAGTACAGGGAAGACTATGTCACTATTGGATAAGGCCGAGAAAAGCACACTAAAACAAGGCATTGTCATCCTCTCATTTTACTTGGTAAGAATATTAAAACAAATTTGGAATTGATAATCACGAGTCCACCACGATGTTAAGGCAGCGATAACAAGGTTTATTCAGAATCCGTCGCGACATTTTTGTATGCCTTTGTGTTTCCAGTTACCTCTCGTGGCCCATTTCATTCACCGCCTCACTTCATGTGCAGACGACTCTGATGTTATAATATCTCGCGTCGAAATGGCATGTTCAATTGCAGCTCAACTGGCGATTCCGCTCACAGCAATAACATATTTAAAGGAAATCCGAGAAGCTGCTTGGCATCTCCTGAAATGTCATTCACTATGAAATTTGTTTGTATAGGCATTGGATAGGAGAGGAATTGAAATATTGGAAAACCATTCAACTTCTGTTCATATGCACCAACCGAAACAACGATGAGAAATGTTTGGGAAAAGTAGCCCTGCAGTCGGCTGTCCAGAACAACTTTCTTTCCTGCATGGGTTTTCCTGTTTCATCATGTCTCTTATCTCTGACACTGCTCTACAATCTGCAACATTGAGGAAAAGGTTCTAATTCGCACTAAAAACAAACTCACAAGAAGAGAGAAAAATTCATGTATTGCCTTCCAGTCATTGTTCTACCGCTGTGCCATATTGCTTGAGAAACTTCTGGAACATTCAGAGGTAGATTATTCCAGGTTGGTCTTACCAATTTCTTTGCGATTTCCTATTAGATATGTAATACGTTCCCCTCATTTCACTTTCCTCATTTCAGTACGCCGTCCAAACTTCTGGTTATGGTCAACTGTTTGCGGTAGCGGCTTCGGTTCGGTTGGGAGTCCAACCCTTTCTGACTCTACCACTAACGTGATAAGACAGGGGAACCGATTTTCAGTCGCTGTAACAAACAAATATTTTTATGCATAAATGAACAAATATTTAAATATTATATGTATACTGATGCAAGTTAGTGAGTACCGATCAGATAGCATAACACGACCAGTTTTTCATCGTTTTGTCAATAAATTTTGCTTCTCCTTGCGAACATGGGATTTCTCTATGAACATGCGAAGGAACAGTATTTGTATTTGTGCCATAGATGTCATTACATCAACCTAAGTGAATGACTGCTCATGTCGGTAATTGATGACAGTCAATTCAATTCCGATATGTAGCGCTGCATAGCAACACTACCATTTCAGTTTTGTTAGTCATAGTGAAAACGCCTTACCAATGTCCTAGTATACGTACTATCTTTTAAAATGAATAAAAAGTTCATATCGTTCAGTCATTGTATTCTGAATAGCATGGTTCTGTGTAGGTGCACTCCAGTCTCCGCGACTAGTGTAGTCTGCTATATCGCATTTCGATCTCAAAGTGATCTCGGCGTTTCTTTGCCAGGTCTTATTTTCATTCGGTATGTTAATCGACGACATAGAGCCAAACACATGAAAAAGATTGAAATGTTGCAGTAGCCATGCAGACCAAACAATGAGGAAACATCTGCCACATCGTGCACATGCCAAACTTCCAAAACAGTCGGTTTGTTAGAATTAGGAGGATGATGGAAAACAATATGCAATAAAGCATGAAATTTGTGAGAGCTGAAATTTTCTGCGTATCTCTTTGGATTTTTCTTCTTCTTATTTGTCATCTATCTTTCTGTAAGTATAAAAGGAGCGATGAGTAAGCAGGTACACGAGAATGTTGTCATTACGACTAGCTGCGCAAGTGTAAAGCAGAAAGTTCTTTAGAATCGCAGACATCACTTCTTCGCGCGAGATTTAGGCATTGTTCGCGATATTGCAGCTGCATTGGTCTGCGCCGCAAATAGCCTTAGTTTCTCGGCTAACATTGCCACAACAAGTTTGTTCTCACATCACAATACTCAAACATGCACACGGAGATCATTTATGTTTACCTCTTAGCTAGGCAACTTTTCTTCTGCATTTTTGTTTGAATGCAATTTTTCTTTTTTTTAATTTCCTTTCTAGTTACGGTAGCCCTAATCCCTGATCCTCACTGCATACATGTCAGGCATCCGTCTAATTAGTTCAATCGAGAAGGATACTTGGCGGCAGTGACCATGCGTGATGCGGGTGTACTATCAGATGCAGTTTTTGATGCTGATTCCAAATCCGTAGTTCGAATTACCTGCGGAGTTCTGTATAGTGAACAACTGCTACCTCTTTTCGCGCTGATTTAACATAGAGTACTCATGTATGACTCCAGGTTGTGTTTGGTAGCTGTTCTAGTGTCTTCAAACCGTAGAGTGCTTTGGGAGAGAACAAGAGCATGGACTATACGCTTCCGCTGCACCTGCGTGACCCGGATTTAAGCTCGTGTATGATGATCGCACTCAAAGTCACTGACAAACTTACTCACAGTCCTCATATATGGGCTTACATCGGGGTCAGACAGATGCATCGGTAGCACACAGTCAATGCCCTTGTTCTCTCCTAAAGCACTCTATGATTTGAATACACTAAAGCAGCTACCAAGCACAACTTATACATGAGTACTCTATGTTAAATCAGCGCGAAAAGAAATAGCTGTAATTCACTATACAGAACGTCGCAGGAAATTTTGACTGCGGAGTCGAAATCAGCGTCAAAAACACATTGCTTCACGAATGGCCGCTGCCAGCAAATATCCTTCACTTGTAAGGTTGGAAAGCACATCTTGTTAAATACATAGAAATTTTATATCCTCAAACTACGACTATCCAAAGTGTGTGCTGTGCTAAAAGTGTTTTCGCCACTGTGTCCACCTACTTGGCTGATTTACAATATTCGTCAAAATGCATGTTCGTGGATCCCACTACAGCTTTCGTATTTTCGTTTTACTGATAAAAATTTTACCACGTGAGTGATGAGTGATTTCACTGCAGCGAGCCTGTTTGCCGATGCCATATTAAAGTACTCCTGTCGTCACTCTTCTTTTTTCAGATGTTTGTCAACATGACTACAGAGTTGCCATCGTCACCACTGGGAATACTTGGAGGCCAGTTTCTCACATGTGATGCCTACTAATTTTTTGCTGATATTTATTTTAATCCTGCGAATTTTCCAGATGCTAGCTATTTCGAAGGTAACGTGCCAATTGACCCGACACATTTGGCGACACCTCGCGATGCCTCCTTTTGGATACTATTCTGCATCAATCTTTTGCTAATGGTGCTAAGCTTCACGCTCAATCTTCTCCTTACCATCGTCCTGATTCAGCTTAACTTCAGAGATCTGTGTGTGAGTTCGTTCCATCTAATAACGGACAATGGTTATGTGAAATATGCGCACTATTATTGCTGCGCTTTTCAAGGGAAGCTTTTCTGGCATAACTATAATATGA